>CAUYRH010017724.1:45000-84161 GCA_963574655.1 Perodicticus potto
AAAATTCAGTGGTGCTACCCTAGGGAAGTCAGTGCTGCCAGGGTCAATATTGAAAATAGCCGCCACCTCCAAAACTGCATAAATAAAATAAAAAGGGTTTACTAAGCAAAACCAGATGAAAATAATCAAGGTAGGGTGTTACTGACTATGTGACTATTCTCTTATCACTAATACTTACCTAAGGACCTGATCCAGCTGCCTGGAACTCCCACAGCTGCTGGCTCAGTCGACCACTTAAGCACTCCAGCTGCAGAACTCACACACAATTCTTGAGGGGAAATCACCCACCTTCTCTAGCTGCAGAATGCCTAATTGGGCATCCCAGGCTTTACACATGGCAGTTTGACTCTATCCAATATTGCTTATATAATAGATGAGTTGTTGATAGTGTCCTAGAAAAAATTCTCTTGAGAGGCCTTAAAATAGTCCCTGGGGGATAATGAACATATTACTCCCCCCTAAATATTTTTTGAATAATATTGGAAGTGTTTTTAACTGGATGGGATACCCTATAGATGCCCTATTCATACTAGTACAAGGGGATTTATACAAATTTTAAGTATCTTGAGTGATAACTCACTAATTACCACAGACTGAGAAACACGACCTATGAATATGGTGGGTCCTCCTTTAAGTCAATCAATAACATTTCATTTTCCTCTGATTTCACTTTTGTTTTTGTGAAGACCTACATATAAATGGTTTAGAAAATAGATTCTGAAATTGACTTTAAATTGATGTTCCTATCGCTTGAAACTCATCACGGAGTAGTTGTAGGTGTCCAGGTAGAAATACTGCGTCATTTTAACAGATCTGTCAGAACTTGGAATCCTCTTGGAGCTGAAAACTGTAAACTTCTACGTCAAAAATAAAATCATGAGTAGGAGAAGCATTCCAAAAATGAATTCTTAGGTATCCACTTCCCTTTTGTAATATTCCTTATTGGTGAAGATGAAAGAGGGAATTTGTCCATGGAAAACTATAAGCACAGTTGCTACTATAGTGTGTATTCCTCCAAAATTCACATATTGGAAACATTACCCAGTGTGATGGCATTAAGAGACGGAGCCTTTGGGGACATAACAGTGGTGCCCTAGCTTCATCAATGGGATGAGTGCTTCTATCAAAGAACCTTAGGACGACTGCCCAGCCCCTCAACCCTTCCTCCCTGGGAGTCACCGAGCTCATTCCATCTGGCCCCTTCGTCCTTTCTGCCAGGTGAGGTTGCTGCAGACAGGTGTCCTCTCTGGATACTGAATTGGCTGATGCCATGACCTGGGGATTCCCAAGCTCCAGAACTGTGAAAAATAAATTTCTATGGTTTAAAAATTGCCCATGCCTGTAATCCTAGCACTCTGGGAGGATGAGGTGGGTGGATTGCTTGAGCTCAGGAACTCAAGACCAGCCTGAGCAAGAGTGAGACCCCATCCCTAAGAAAAGTAGAAAACACTAGCTGAGTGTGATGGCACACATCTGTAGTCCAAACTACTCAGGAGGCTGAGGCAAGAGGGTCACTTGAGCCCAAGATGTTGAAGTTGCTATGAGTTATGACACCATAGCACTCTACCCAGGGTAAAAGAGTGAAACTCTGTCAAAAAAAAATAATATATATATTTATATATATATATATGTAAATACATACATGAGAGTGTGTGTCTGTGTGTGTGTGTGTGTGTGTATACATGACCCAGTTTCAGGTAAATGGGCCAAGACAGTTATGAAAAAAAGAAATTAAGTATGGGAAAAAAGAGGGAAAAAAGTGATGTTGAGCATGCATTATTTGCCATGTATTTCATGTGCATTATTTCATTAAATCTATACAATAAGTCTTAGATATAAATTGGATTATTCCCATTTTATAGAGAAGGAATACTGAAGCACATAGAGGTTAAACAATTAAGATGACCAAGTCATAAGTGGTAGGGTCGGGGTGCAAAACCATACCTATCTCCCCTGAAACATTCATTCTTTCTCCTGTACTCACCTGCTATTGGGTTAGAATTAAGAGGGTAATGTGTTCAATCCAAAAATCATCACCATTTGACATCCTGTATAATCCAGCATGCTATTCCAATTATTATAGTTACATCTAATAAATTGAATCCAACTGGGGTCAATAAATATCTGAGAGAAATAACTAAAGAACATTCATACCCCATTCATCAGCTATTGAGCCATCAGGTGCTTCCTAATTTGCCCCATTTCTAAGTATTCCCAAACTCAGTTTCACGGAAGAAAGTGTGAGCAACCAAAATGAAGAAAGAACTTTGCACTTCAACAAAGTCAATAAATAAAAGCATTACGTAGTCAGAGATAAATGATAAAATCTCTGAGTCTGCAAACTTCACTTATTTTTTTCTTTTCAAATCTATGGATCGAAGTTTGAAAAATATCACATGCTTATTCCTTAATACATGAATGGAGACTCATATTGGTCATTACATGGTGTTGTATATTTATATATATGTATACAGGTGTATATCTATGTCTGGCTAGGGTTGGCAGGGTCACCAGCTCAGGGGCTGGGCTCTCTTGTTGCAAGGGCAGCACCCTTCATATACAACCGCACAGCAACCTCAGACCCTTACTCTAGGGTGTAAGGGGTTTAGCCCAAACCTGCCATCAACTCAAATACAAATGATGGTAAGTTAGTCCTGCTGTCTTTATAAACAAAGAGAACACCAATTTTCATAATATCATTTTCTATTTCCAATATAAACTTCTCAGTAGTCTTTAATCAAGTCGTAATTTCTGAGCTCATTCCAGTCTCGTGGGCCTCAGAACTGTGCTCCAGGGCAAGAGAGAAAGTGGCTGGGATGATGTGCTGGAGGACAGAGGGGCTGCAGAAGCAGACTGCTGTGGGCACCCCCAGCTGCTCCAGTCCCTCTTTTCCTACCTCCTCTTCTTCCCCAAAGATTGGGTTAGTGGCTTGGGTAAGCTTCTGTTTCCCAATTTCCCTAACAATATTTTATCAGGAGCTTGATACTCATTTTACTAATTGCTAATTAACCAAGACCAATCCCTTAAGAATCCTTGACAATGTAAGTAAAAAAAATTAAAAAAATAAATAAAAAATCCTCACTTCCTCTTCTTCTATGAAGTGTGGGACAAATGCCTCACTTCAATGTTGAGCTGAAGGTTATACATAAGAAATTGTATATTATTCAGATGTCATGATGGCTTTTGAGCACCAAGGGAACAATTGAGATTCCCTATTAAGAGTCCACAGCCTACTGAAAATTTTAGAACCTCTCTCTGGCATACAAAAATGCTAACAATAGCTGAATTAAAGGTTACATACCACCTAACCACAAGCTTTCAACAAATTATTGCAGAAATAGAGAACCACCAGTAAGGATGTAAAACCTAAATAAATATCCACTTAGTTTCTCCAGCAACTGGGACAGTGAATATAAGAAAAATGTTAGCATTTCTATGGGTTTTAGAAGGGGCAAAAAGATTTTTGCAGTATAGTCAGAATATCCAATTCACAGTAGAGCTCAGTATCTAACATACATGGTAATGACCAGTTAGGAAATAAAAATTGAATTAAATTAAAGAAGCCCCTCTATCATAAAAGAAATATTTTGGGTCAGAGCACAATTAGTCTAGGAATTAGATAAACTGAGCCACATGGAGTTTCACAATGTTATTTAGGGTAAGAATCTGGTTAAATTAGATTGTTCCAGATCAGAGAGGGAGGGAGGGAGGAAATCAACAAGGAACATATTTTTTTGAAGAGATACAATTCTAGATATTTTATATCTGGCTCTAAATATATCCCCACAACAAAATGCTTCAATGTGTGTAATTATTTCTATTATTATTTTCAGGGTTAACATAATAGTGCAGAGCAATCTACTTTATCTAAAATTATTTGGGGGAAGAGAGAGGGGAGGTTGGGTGGAGGGAGGGTAATTGGTGGGACCACACCTACGATGCACCTCACAAGGATACATGTGAAATTTACTAGGTGTAGAATATAAATGTCTTAACACAATGACTAAGGACATGCTGTGAAGGCTATGTTAACTAGTTCGATGAAACGTTTCCTGGCCAAGGAACCCATACACCTATATATACCCTGAGGCTAGAGGCCTAGAGGAGGAGATGGGGAAAGACCGGGAGAGGAACGGAGAGAGCATCTCTCTCCCCACTTGAAATCTCTACCTCTACCAGGAGCTTTGGTGTTTTCTGTAAATCAATTCTGTCTTACCACAGAGGGGTGGTGGTGGGGAAATAATGTAATGAAGAATAATAAAATACATATATTTTTTAAAAAAATAAATAAAAAAAAGAAAGAAAATGAAAGAAGCTGCTCAGTCTCCTTGGAAATCAAGAAAACATCCATTAAATCATAATAACATTATCTGAGATGTTATTTCATCCCTTTGGACTGTCAAAAGTTAAAAAGCCTGACAATACCCATATTGGTGAGAGTAAGAAATAAAGATTCTAATATACCACTGATGAATTATAATTTGGTAGAAAATTTTTTGCAAAAAAGTTAGAATTATTTTGAAAAATTGAAAATACACATATCCTATCACCTCGTATTTGTACTCTCAAAGACACATATCCACAAAAAGACATGCACAATACACCAACAGTACTGATCACAGTTGTAAAAACAGGAAACAACCCCAAAAGACCATAACCAGTATTATAAATAAATTGACCATAGGTATATAATGTAACACCACATGAAATAAATTCTATTAATGAACATTAAGGGCTTAAAAAATTTATAATACAAAATTGTAATATAAATAAAATGTAACTACATAAATCAAGATTGAAAGACTTTAAATACTCTGAGGAAAATGTTACAGAGGATGAATAATGTGTGATTATACTTATACAAAATATAAAATCAGAGAAGAGTAAACAGATGTCATATAGGAATACAAGAAAGACTATTAAAACTTTCAGTAAAAGCAGGTATTGATTCAACACAAACTTAAGGGTGTTAGTGACCTTTGGAATGAGAGCATAGACTATATTGTAATATTGTATATTATATACATTCTTTTGTGTGTGTCATAAAATTAAAAAGAATTTTTTTTCTCTTTAATGTGAGGATACAAACAAATAGATTACAACCTTTGTATTTATTAGGTAGAATCCCTCTTGTAGTTGTGTCTGTACCTAAGAGGAGTGCCATATACCCTTACATTGTGCCCAATGTGGAACCACACTAATCCTCTTCCCTCCTTCCCTCTCCTCTCTTCCTCTCCCCCCAATTTGTATGTATTAGATCTTCTACTGGCTTCATAGTAGTATTGAATACATTGGATACTTCCTTTTCCATTCTTGTGATACTTTATTAAAGAGAATATTCTCAAGTCCATCCAAGTTAATACAAAAGATGTAAAGTCTCCATCTTTTTGTGGCAGAATAGTATTCCATGGTGTGCATATACCTCAGCTATTTTTTTTTTTTTTTTATTGCCACAGCTCACAGCAACCTCCAACTCCTGGGCTTAGGCGATTCTCTTGCCTCAGCCTCCCGAGTAGCTGGGACTACAGGCGCCCGCCACAATGTCCAGCTATTTTTTTGTTGCAGTTTGGCCGGGGCCGGGTTGGAACCCACCACCCTTGGTATATGGGGGTGCCCTACCCACTTAGCCACAGGCACTGCCCAACCACAGCTAATTTTTAAGGAAGTAAAACATGGGTGGTTGTGTGTGTTCAGAGAGGAGGAGTCTATGAAAGTCTATGACTTTCAGTTTTCCTGGCTTTTAAAGTGGGCCTGGAGCTTCAGTTTCTTTCCTCCTGGACTTCTCCACACACTGCTTGAGCTTCCTCACAACATGGTGCAGGGTTCCAAGAGCAGCCATTCCAAGAGACAGGAAGTGAAAATAGACATGAGTTTCCTAAGATCTAGTCCCAGAAGCTGTCACAATGTGAAATTATATTGGTCAGGTAAACACAGATCCAGCTTAAGGGAAAGGGACACAAGGCCTATTCTTTGGTAGGAAGAATGTCAAAATATGTTCCATCCATGGCTTAAATCTGCCATAGGCTGCCTGGCCACAGATTAGTTGATATTTTACTCACAAGCAAAATATACTTACACTCTCCCATTTCCCCTTTACTCTCAAAGGTCTTACTCTGTTCCAATACCAGGTTTAGGCTTGAGCTTCAGAATCATGCTGTGTACACCAGGACCGGGTACAAAGGAGGATCCTTGGACCCACTTCTTCTCAAAGAGAACTATTGACTAAGCAGACAAGTTACTTTCTCCACCCTCTGTACAACCAATACACAGTGAGGGACTGGCATAGGATAACCATAATAGATATTCACAAGAGTGAAAACAAATGCAATAGTGTTTGTCCATAACAGTTCTTTAAGGTGCTGGCAGATGTTGTCAGTTCCTGGATTAGACCCAGTCCTGCTTCCTAAGAATAGTTCTCTGTGGCTCTTAGTTCCATCCTCTGGGCTTCTGGTTCTGAAAGCATATTTCCTTTTCCATGACAGAATGAGAGTTTGCAATTGAATTTCTTTCTCGGCTATTTCCTGCTCATAATAGGTTAGAAGCCAAAAGCCTTTTTTCATTTTGTACTGTCTCTGTCTCTTTTAGTTAAGGCTAGTAGTACTTATCCAGAACAATTATCTTTAAAATTGTGTCAATTTCGATAAATATAAATCATATTGGAGTTTACTCCACTAGACAAAAAGCTACAACTAAAAATCTGCTTGAGATGAACCCTTCTCCAGCATGGATTACTAAGAGGCAATGTCCTTAATATTCCTAGAAGTCCTATTGTTTAACAAAGAGGGACCATGAGATGTGTCTTTTAACATTTTTAGAAAGTTTTTAGTTTGTTTTCATAAAGCATCCCCTTAAATCTTTCTATTGTGCTAACAAAGGGTCTTACAGACTCCTCAGGAATTTCGTCTTTTCTTGGAAGTCACACTTTAATTTGAGAATATTTTGTCATCTAGAAAGCCTGGGAATTAGAAAGTTTTATTTTTCACATAGCAGATCCTGGATCATTTTTTTCTCAAATTTTGCTCAAAAACTCCACAGTTCTATTTTTAGCTCATATCTCTCTTCTTTAATTTTATAGTAGATAGTGAAGAAGCTAGGCAAGACCTGTAACACTTTTCCTGTAAATATCCTTAGCTAGGTAATCAAATTCAGTAGGCATGTTCCTATTTACACACTTCTGCAAGTCACACTGTCACCATACTATCTACCACTGTATATCAAGAAAATATTTTCTATCAGCTTTCAACAATATCATATTTTCCTTACTTTATTTTATACCATCACCACCAGCAGCGTGGAGCACTTTAGATCTGACTAACATTCTCTTCCTCACCTGAGGCTTTTCCTAACACTCTTTTTCTTGAGGTAGTCAAGCCTTCCACAAATTCATCCAAGTCCTTCCAGCTTCTGAGAGCCATCCAATCTTAAAGTCATTGCTGCAGGTTTTAGGTTTTTCTGATGGCAGCATAACACTCGCAGCACCAGTATCTGCATCAGTTATCTATTGCTATATAACAAACTACTCTAAAATTTAATGGCTTACATAAAAACAATAATACAATAATTTATTTTGTATTATTTGTTTTACAAGTCTGCGATTTGGGCAAGGTTCTGTGAGGACAGTTCGCCTCTTATCCATACCAGATGGCTGGGGCAGCTGGCTTAGAAATGGAGGAGCCACTCGGAAGGTAGCTCCTCTACTGGCTGGCATATTAGCATTGGCTGCTGATTTTTCTCCATGTAAGCCTCTCCCCAGCATGGCTTGGGCTTCCTCACGGAATGGTGCTTGTGTTCCAAGAAGCTGCCATTTTCTTAAGACCTACTCTGGAAACTGGCACAGCATGTTGTGTTGGTCATACGCCCACAAAGTGAAAGATTCTAGGGATGGAACATGAAGTCCTCATCTCAAAGGAAAAGAAAGAGCTGAAAGAAATTCAGGGTCATAATCATCCTCATATTTGTTTTCTTTTCATTGTCATGCATTCACAAACAGCTTCCGTTAATCCCCAACTCCTCTAAAAACCACCCTATACCTCAGTCGTGGTCAATCCTCATCCATGTCACTCACTTGAAAGACACTTTTCACTTTTCACTTCTTTTGTTTTGCATCTCATGAGTCCTTGACTTTCTTAAATTCATTTTTCCTTAAAATCTCTCCCTACTGATTTTTGTGGTCCAAGACCTCTTGGTTTTCTCTACTCATTTCTGAACAGTTACGATTTTCTTTATTTTGTATATGATTCATACATAAGTGAGGCTAAATCACTTTGTCTACGTAAAGTACATTTATGGCAAATTCATGTGGAAAAATTCAGTTTTATTTATTCTAACTCTAAAATTTACAAAACATTATTTTCAACCCAGTGTCTAAAAGATAGGCTCATATTTAATCATTTTATTGTTTATTTCTCTCTGTCAGATTAGTTTTGTTTATGTGCTAGCTAGGTAGTTAAATTTAATAATAGTTTCTAATGAAACTGTTTGATTGAATTGTGAGTACTTTTGATTTTAAAATTTTCCTCTTCTACCTGTAAGGGTTGAGAGAAGGTAAGGATTCTCTTGAACCAGGGCAGAGGCTCACCCATCCTCAAGGAGCAAATCACTAACCTTTTAAGCAAGGACTTTGAAAGGAATTGGTATCAATAAGGGGTCACATGCATGCTGTGACGGGACACAGAAGTACTCCTATTTCATAATTATTAAATATATGCTCATTTGCTTATGTATCAGCCTGTTTTGTTCTCATAACAATAAAGACCACATATAGAAATACATATATTTAATTGTAATAAATGTTACAAAGGGGAAACAGTGCATATTATTCAAAAAGATGAAAGTATATAATATTGATTTCAGACAGATTCTGTATTTTAAAAAGAAGTGTTATTCTCAATGTAAAGTAAAAGTAGGCCACATTATCATTTGAGAAAAGAAGGCTAATACACTAATTCACTACTCTTAACAGGAAACATAATTTTTGTCTTTTCTGTAACCCATTAAAGAAGTTTATAACTTATAAATCATTCAACATCTTTTCACTGAACATCCCAGACTCGTGTTGGAGCACCACAAACACAAAACGTAAGATTCACACCCTGCAGAAACTCACCTGACAGCCATTGCACATTCTTGGCTAGATAAAAGGATCGGCCCTCTTAGTTTTGAACTTTGACATAGACTTTTTTAAAAGTTTTATTTTAGAGGTGGATAATTATGTGTTGAATGTTCTAATTAATTAATTAATTAATTAATCTAATTAATGATTCACTTGAGGTAACTCTTACATGTTGCCTTTTAACAATTTTATTTTGATTTGTGTTTTGCAAATTTTACTTTGTTGTAGGAAACAAGATAGCATAAAATAAAAAAAACTACATTAATAATATTACTGTTGTGTCGCAAGATTTTTCTCACATTTAGAGCAAGAAATACACTTACCCAAAATGTTTTCCAACTCAAATAAATGTATATTAAAATAACTTCAATAAATTATTAGCTTTATTTCACCTACTTCATGAACCAATGATGAGTTCATTTCTTACAGGAAAGAGATGTAAGTATTACCTTAGTCTCTTCATAGAAAAAAGGTAATCTTAGAAGTAGCTAGCCCTCATGCTTATTTATTTAGCTATCATTCAAAGCAGCTAAGTTTTCTTAACTCTATTATTTAAACCCAAAGTAGAACCTCCTCTTCCTTTAAAAGTTTATCCAAAATTAATCTAGAAATATTCCATTTCAAACATAAGAAGAATAATATAACTATAATTAGGTTATAATGTTGAAAGTACCCATGCAGAAATTATATTAGCTTTATCACTTATAACTTAAAAGAATCATGCTCTATTTTTAAAAATCAATTAATAATATGATTTTTCCTTCTAATATATTTTTTGCAAAGAGATGATTTTGTTACTTTTTAATTCATTCATGTATCATAAGTTGACTTTAATTGTATTTCTTTGACTATTTCTGTCAAGAGAATTGAGAAAATATTAACTGGCTAATCTGGAACTCAGTCTTTCCCAACCAAAATTTACTTTAGGGAATTCATGTAACTATAACTACATTTGAATAGTGATTCAAAGTCTATCTCCTTGATTTGTTTTTCTTTCAAATATCAAGTTTCAACATCATCCAGGTGAAGTTTTTCCAGAAATTCAGATTGAGAAAAATTGTGAAGAAACAAACAAACAAAGGAACAAATGAACAAAAAGCCTTTCATACTAGGCTTGAAATGAAGCAAAGAGATGTAGCTTTCATTTGAACTTTTGCTTTCGGTAAACATCTATCGGCTGTGATGAATTGCTACGAAGATAGTGGACTTTTCTGTGAAGGGATGAGAGCCAGCAGCAAAAGAAAAACATGCTCAGGTATAGTCCAGAGGAGTAAATAATTTATATGGATTCCATATCTTATGAGGAGAAAGATGACAGCCTTATAAACTGGGGTATGCCAACTTGAATGAAGACATTTGTGAGGGCTTAAAATTTTAATTACAGTTAACTCTTGGAAAATGTACTGAATTTTTTTTTTTTACTTTTTGGCAACTACCGCATATCCCTACTTCTTTGTGGGCTCTCCCCTCTATACCCGAATTAAAGTTTATAAACTACATTTACCAGATTCCCTTGCCTCTGGGATTCTAGTTGCACTTCACTAAGAAGACTTCTCAAATCTGGGAAGACATGCGGACCTCGTGTAATAGGACATTTTACAGCAAACTCTGGGCTTTGCCCTGTGACTCTCACACATTTTGTGCTCTGGGCAACTGGGACACTTGGCATCAGTTAGGCACACTCTGAGTGTCCAGAATGACTTCCTGATTCTCTGGAAAACAGTGGTCATATGGAGAGATTGTGTTGCCCTCCCTGATCTTTACTTCACTCTTTTCAATGATTTTTAACACCTCAACTCCTTGTATTACCTAGAATCGCTCCTATGTTCCTGATGGAACTCTAACTGAACACAAGTGCTGTGGCTTGTGCACGTTGTGACTTATCAACAGTGACTTCCTGTGGGCGAATCATTCTGCATGAGGCCCAGATGGAAATATTAGAGGACCCGACACAAAGAAATGACAATGTGAATCTATGTGTGCTCTTTTGTGCCTCTCCGATTCCCTTCTACAGCTGGATCAAGATAACATTCTGATTCCTTAAGAAATATCCCTTATTAATAAAAAATTTCATATAACTTAAATTCACCATTTTAACCTTTTAAAAACATATAATTAACTGATTCCTGTAATGTTTACAATATTGTACAAGTATCACCACTATCCAATTCCAGAATATCTTCATCACCCCCAAGAGAATAAGCCCTATCCCTCACCTACCTACTATCTCTTGGCAACCACTGAATCTACTTTGTGTCCACAGAGTTGCCTATTTTGGATATTTCATTTACATGGAATTGTACAATATGTGACTTTCTGTGATGGGCTTTTTTGACTTAGCTAATGTTTTCAAGGTTCATTCATGTTGGAGAATATATCAGTATTTTATTTCTTTTATGGCTGAATCCTATTCCATTGCATAGATATTCAACATTTGGTTAATCTATTCATCATTTGATGGACATTTGGATTGTTTCCACATTTTAACTGCTATGAAGAATGCTGCTGTAAATATTTGCGTACAAGTTTTCTGTGAACATGTGCTTTCAGTTCTCTTGGGTATAGATCAAGAAGTAGAATTACTGGGTCTTATGGTAACTCTATATTTAACTCTTTGAGGAACGGCCAAATTATTTTCCACAGTGGCTACATCATCTTCTATTCCAACCAGCAATATATGATGTTTTCCTATATCCCTATTAACACTTTATTTTCATATATGTATATATGTAATACTTACACAAAATATATATGAAATAATATCTATATTTACTAGTGGATGTTGTTATCTCACAACTCACTGAGGTTTTGATTTGCAATTTTCTAATGACTAATAAAGTTGAACAATTTTTCATGTACTTATTGGCCATTTGTGTGTCTTCTTTGAAGAAATATCTAATCAAATACTTTACCCATTTTTTAATTGGTTATTTGTCTTTTTACTTTTGGGGTTGTAAAAATTCTATATATATTCTGGATACTATCAGATTCTTATCGGATAAATAATTTGAAAAGATATTCTCCCATTTTGTGAGTTTTCTTTTCACTTTCTTGATAGTATTCTTTGCTGCATTATTTTTTCATTTTGATGAAGTCTAGCTATCTACATTTATACTTGTAGCTTGTGCTTTTGGTGTCATATTTAAGGAAGCTATTGGTTAATTCAAGGTCAGGAAGATTTACACTTGTTTCCTTTTGAAAATTGTATGGGTTTAATTCTTACATTTAGGTATTTGATCCATTTTAAGTTACTAATTCCTTTTTATATAACATTACATACTTTTGCTTTTTGTATTATTTTGTTTTTAATTCTTCTTATTCTCTCCATTAGTGCAGATAATTAAGAATTAATTCTATTCTGAAATCCTGCTGATTATGGAAGCTTGGAAAAATGCAGGCATTAATGCCCAAAGAGTAAAATTCAAGCATAATGGCTTTAAAAACATAAAGTGCTGCCAGTTAAAAATAAAAATATAAAGCCTTTCTTTAATGTTAGTTAGAATTTCAAAAAAAATATACTTTTTTTCATAGATAATATTATAATTATAATGGTTGATGCATTTTTCAAACTAGAAAAATGCCCCATTCTTCCTCCTTCCCTATTCCAATCTTGGTATAAGATTATACAATAATAAACATAGAAATGTTATCTTTCTCAGGATTCTGAACTGAAAATTCTCTAGTCTTCACTTCATCTGTAAATTTTTGTGAATTCGGGAATTTCCATTTTGAGTCATAGTTAAGGTCCATTCAGCCAGTGTTCTGTGAACAGGGGTTTTAAGCAATGTCTTCTGGGAAGGCAATGTTGCAATTTTGTCTCTGATACAAGTTTTTCATCGTACCCAAGTTTCTATAAGTAGCCATGTTTAGGTCTGTCATTTGTAATGCCTTCATAATTGTTTCAAAATCACTTGGTGATTGCTATGGTTTGGATATTTGTCCTCTCCAAAACTCATATTGAAATGTAATCCCCAATGGGTCAGTATTGAGATATGAGGCCTTTAAGAGTTAATTAGTTTATAAGGGCTCTACCCTCATAAAAGGATTAATCCATTCCTGGATCAATGGATTAATAGGTCAATGGATTAATGGGTTGTCATGATAGTGGAATTGGTGGCTTTATAAGAAGAGAGACCTGAACTAATGGCTTTACCAGAAGAAAGGCCTGAGCTAGCATGCTCAGCTCCTTGACAGGTGATGTTCTGTGCAGCCTGGGGACTCTGCAGAGAATCCCCCCTAGCAAGAAGACCCTCCCCAGATACTGTCCCTTGACCGTGGATTTCTCAACCTCCGTAACTATCAGAAATAAATTCATTTTCTTTGTAATTTATTAAGTTTTAGGTATTTTGTTATAGGCAACAGAAAATAGACTAAGATATTTATGTTACCTCTTAAAGAACTTTTAAAAGTACTTATTATAAATATTCTCCCTCTTAATAGGTGCATGTTTGGAAGAAAGGATTTATCTAACTTTAAATACACTGGGTTGGAAATACCGACAGAATATCATTTTGGAGCAATTCATCCATCCGTGGAAATGAATATGATCTCAATTAAACAATATTTAAAATGAGAAGAGAGAATGGCCGAGGGAAAGTCCTGCTCAGTAATGGCAGCGAGAGGAGGAGGAGCCAGCAACAAAGCAAAAAAAGAAGGATTGAAGTCGAAGAAGAATGCAAGTTAGAGAAAAAAGAAAAGCAAAACAAGCTCAAATATTCCAAAATGCAAAACCAAGTGCACGGTCAATTGAAGGGTGACAATTTCTGTTTTGAAAAGTGAGACTATTGGCGACCTTTCCGTGAATTGCCCATAGTGGAATGTTGGAGGTGGATTCTGAACTTGAACACACAGTAGGGCCGTGGGGAGAGCCTGACCGGCGTCTTCCAGGAGCTTGTTGGGAGGAGAGTGAGAGCGCGAGACTGGTGAGCGAACCGGACCCACGTTCGAGGGTTTGTTTTGATTTTTGTCTGTTTTTTAAGATATAAGAGATTTAACCATATTTATAGAATGTAGGGAATAATAGAGAAACAGCACAGGAAGGGACTATTTGGAGAAACATTTTTTAAAGGACACGGGACAAGATGGATTTCAGATTGGTGGTGGTCGCAAGCATCGAGGAGAGACAAGACGCCCCCTCCCTCCGCACCTTGAGGAAAGGCTGGGGAGATGGGGGGAACTTCACAACCGTGTGTTGCTGATGAGGGCAGGTGCCGAGTGGGGGGAGCCGCCCCACCATGGTCTCCAGGAGGAGATGATCTGCTGAGAGTGAAAAGTTCAGGATTTATTAAAGGGCTTGGGAAATATTGAAGGTAAGAAATGGCAAGTGGGGGAAATAAATTCCAGCACTTTCCATGGACAAGCAGGGAATGTAGCTGACATCAGTTTAGTGGTTTTCTTCCTCAACATTAGGATAACCTAAAGAACGGCAGCAGCATTCGGGAGAAGGGGACGGAGTTTAGAATTTGAAGAAGGCTGAGAATGCTCAGAGTCCCTATGTGGTCCCCTACGCCTCCCTTTGACTCTTCTATTTTATTTTTATCTTGTTAAGATTAGCCTTGAGAATATCAGATAAATTCTAGAGTACTTGACTTAGGAACCAGAAAGAACCTCAGTGCTTGATCTCCTTCAGCTCCTATGACTTAATATATAAGAAGACTTTAGTCTCTTTACAAATGACAAAATCAAGCCTCAAAGATTTGCCTAAGGCCAATAGCTAGTTCATGGCTGAATGGTCAGGGCAGGGCACCAGGAAGGGAAGTACCATCAGGAAACATGAGAAACACATCCAGGGATGATGGATTACTGGGTATTCATTGTTGTAAAATGCCGTTTCAGAAATCTGAGCTGTTCAATTGCTTATTGTGTACCATAAAATACCAGGTGATTGAATGCTGATCATCTAACACAGATTTGCTCTTTAAAGATTTTAAATGCTTTTTTTATTTTCATACTTTAGTTGCAATATATTGAACTTGAAAAAAAATGTAAGCATTCACTCCTTCATTTGAAAATGTATTGTCTACCGAAGGACACACAGTAGGTCTGGCTATCTGAGCAAAAATACCTCTGGTCCATAACAAGCCAACACAGAAGCAGAAACAAAAGCAAACAAGCCCTTCCTGCTGCTTGCAGCGCCAGGACAGAGCAGGTGCTTGCGCGTCAGTGTGTTTTGTTGTACAAGGTCTTTATTAGGTCATAACTAAATATATATTAAAGCTTTTATAAGAAAGAGCAAGATGGAATAAACCTAATAGGCTAATTCTACACAGTGGAAAAAATCCTTAATAAAACAGCTTTCAGAACTCAAGGTATTATAAATTTACATAAAATACTGAAATGATCCAAAAATCTTTTTAGAACAAGATGGCAATTTCAAGGTAGCTACTTCCAGGACTGTATTAAATTTCATCCATTCTGCACTATAAGTAAATGTGAGAGGTTTATTCGGTTAATGGGATTTGCTTTGGTTTTAAGAGACATCAGTTTCTTAAAACACCATATGTAGAAGTAAATGCCTGCTGTTTCCAAGGGTTTTGCCTTTTTCCCCAGGAGGGCTTTAGAAGAAAGTCTAAATAATGAGCACATAGCACACTCATCTACACAAAGGCACAGCATATAGAAATATTAGGCATTTGTTCAACATGATTAAACCCCTCTTATACAGAAAGTACATATTAGACAATTGGGGGCTATAGATCTATACAATTAAACAAATAACTTTTCAACATCTACTATGTTACAGACGTGAATATAGAAATGATTTAACATGGTCTTTGTTCAAAGGAATCTGATCCTCCCTTTTGTATATACTAACTGAAAAAGAAGAAAGCAAAATAACCACAGTTGTAGATATGCATCCTGTAGTCACCACCCAAGGGTTTTCGTTTGCCACGGCATCTGTGAATGACTAATTCACTGAAGAAGAATGTGCGATCCTCTCTGTGGGGGCTGGGGAGAGTAGTTAGGCTGCTGTTACCATGGTCCAGGCAGGAAGTTACAAATGCCTGAGCCAAAGCAATAGAGGTTGAAATAGAGACACGAGGGCGCCTTCAGTTAATATGAAAGTGTTATTAACATAGGAATTGGCATTGGGTTAGATAGAGAGAGTGAAAAAGTGAACCATTTTTTGTTTGTTTTGAATTTCACTAGTGTTTGCGGGCATTTGGCCAAGGTCTAAGAGAGGTCATCATAGGGCTCATTTACTGCTTAAACATATGAGAACAAATACACACACACACACACACACACACACACACACACACACATATTCTATAACATGTAGATATACAAAGAAAAACTTACACATAGTGTCAGGTGCATTGTGGTCTCCCTGAAATCCATCCATGATCTCTTTTAACCTGGAGCATGGTTTACACAGACTTGGAAGATTTGAGATTAACATCCCAACTGACAGAAAATTAATTAATGTATTGCATCCTTCATTATTATTATTAACATGTATGCTTTCATGGGATTATGTTTATTTATGTGTTCTGCTCGGATGTATTGAGGTGTTTCTTTTAGTGTGCAGTATTCTTTATTTCAGTCACTGAAACAATCCTTAGGAGCCACACACACTGTAGTAGGGACTACAGATACACCAGTGATCAGAGTGGGTCCTCTGTCATAGAGACTGCACGGGGATCATGCTGTGTGTCATAAAGACCACAGAAATGTGATCTGTGCCATGAGGACATTCTCAGTCTAGAGATGGAGATGGCAGTAGAGAGGTGGCAATGTCAAGGAAGGCCAATCTTTAGAAAGGTGTATATAAAGGAACAAAAAAGTGAGTGAGAAATGAATAAATTGGATTCTCAGTCCCTGTAGGTTCACCTTTAAATATTTAACGGCGTTATTGAAATATGATTCTCATACCATGCAATTTACCTGTTTAAAGTATTTAATTCAATGCTTTGGGGTATATTCACAGATTAGACAACAACCACTCACCACAGTCAATTTTAAAAGATTTCAATTCCCCGAAGGGAAACCTGTACTCATTAGCAGTCACTCCACTTGCTCCCGGCCCTACCCTGAGCCTCTCCCCAACTACAGGCAGGAACTACTTTGTCAAATCCAAAGATTTGCCTATTCTAGATATTTCAGATAAATAAAATCATACAATATGTGGTCATTTGCAACTGGCTTCTTTCTTTTTGGGGGGGGTGTGGGGGACAGAGTCTCACTATGTCGCCCTTGGTAGAGTGCTATAGAATTACAGCTCACAGCAACCTCCAAGTCTTGGACTTCAGCGATTCTCTTGCCTGAGCCTCCCAAGCAGCTGGGACTACAGGCACCCGCCACAACGCCTGGCTATTTTTTGGTTGTAGTTGTCGTTGTTTACCAGGCCCAGGCTGGGCTTGAACACGTCAGCCTCAGTGTATGTGGTGGACGCCCTACTCACTGAGCTGCGGGCACCAAACTGGCTTCTTTCTTCCATAGTGTCTTCAAGGTTCAGCAATGTTGTGACATGTATCAGTACTTCATTCCTTTTTATAGTTGAATAGTATTAAAATAGTATTCCATTGGAGATACTGTTAGTATATTTTGTTTATCCATTCATTAGTTGATAGACATTTCGGTTTTTCACTTTTTGGGCTATTATGAATGTCATGAATGTCCAAGCTTTTGTGCAGATACATGTTTGTTTGTTATTGGAGATACATGTATATGTATATATCTAGGAGTGGAATGGCTGGGTCATATGGTAACAATATTTTTAACCTTTTGATAAACTTCCAGAATGTTTTCCTTACCTTCATTTGAAATCTTATTACATTTATTTTATTAATTCTTTCTCTTGCTTTGGGTAATAGATCTTTTCTCAAAAAATTCCATTGGCGTTAAATTATTTGTTAATGGAATCATGTTTTTTTTTTGTGTTCTAAAAGCGCTTAATATTTAATAGCACCTAGCTTTTGAACATTTCTATAAAGCTCTGAATTAGGAAATGGAAAACTCAGATAACCAAAGCTGAGTTCTAACACTAACTCAGTGTATGGGCTGAACATGAATTTTAACCGATGAGAAAGAAATAAGTGTCTTTTGAAAAAAAATGATCTAGTACAGTATATAATGGCTAATGCAGTATATCAGAAAGGAAAATTATACCAGGTGCCATGAAATACACCATGTCTAGATAAGAATACCCAGAAAACAAATAAAACTAACAAAAGATGGGTAAATTTGGCTTATTTAAGGGAAAGGTCTGATGGGGATATTTAATTTATAATTAAAATATACACATAATTCAAAGTGAAAATCTCATTTTTTACTATCCACGCTCTTTCTCTCTCTATATGTCCCTTGACCGGAGCTTTAGTTTCAGCTTTTCTGATGCCACCTTTTATCTAAGGGTCAAGTAGGACAGAGAGAGAAATAGGAAGATTAAAGAATCTAAATGATCGATTAACTAATGAGACCTTTAGTGTAGACATTTCAAAGCTTAGTGCAGAATCAAACATTCAGCAATGCTGGGATTCTTGAGAAACTAGGTTTTGCTGAATTCCTGGAGCTGAGAAGGTATAACAGCTGGTTTATAGCTGCCATTATTAGTGCTGGATTGTTTTTTGTTTTGTTTTGTTTTCTTTCCTTTTCTTTTTTAGATAGACTGATTCTCCAGCCTTTTATTTTGTAAAGGAGACAGACTAGCTGGAAATGGAAAAAGATATGCTGCCAAACTGTAATTTTTGAGCTCTTCCTTTTATGTAAAAGAGAGAGGTACTATTCAATTAGTATTCAGCATGCACGAATTGACAGCCTATTGCATGCAGAACATTTGTCTGGGAAAGATGAAGGATTCAAAGATAAAATAATACCAATTCCTTTCCAGAAGTGTATTGTCTGAAGCACACAGATAGCTGTTAAATATTTTGAAAATGTCTAAACGTCATCATCTAAGTAAATAAAGATGCTAAGGAAATTCAGAGGAAGGAGAAATGACTCCTGTCGCAATAAATAGAGAAGGTTTTAGAGGGGGGATTCGTTTCCATTCAGTCTGAGCCTGGAGGGTGGATTGTATTCATCTGGCAGAGAAGGTAAAGGCATTCTAGACAGAGGGCACATTAGGAGCGAAACATAAAAAAGAAACTTTACCAAGCCAATATGGAGAAGAATTTTATAAAACAGTATTCATTCAAGAAATCCTTTGATAGAATCTTCCACAAATTCTCTAGATATTTCAAACAATCCAAGTTGGACAGAATCGTACTGTTTGTAAGACCTTAATTTTTTTCTGCATGACTTTTGGGGAATCTCTTTTTCCTCACTTATCATCCCACTGGAGAAAATCGAGCTCCTAAAGCTCCAAAGATCTATGTTTATACTTGCCATGTGACTTCACACGGAGAGAAGAATGTTTCTATCCAGTGACAACGCCTACATAATATTCTGCTACTAGGCCCATCTTCCTGGGAACAGAAACATTCAGAAAGTGTCTTGGATGAATGAATGAACAAATAAATGTAAAAGAAATCAGCAGACCATTGTTTAGGGCATAGAGGGAAACATCATTAGAAATGGATTATAACATGTTCTAGATTCTGGCACTTAGAAATCTCCTCAAGACTGCTTTTTAAGTACTCATAGATGTATTATATTGCTTCCTAGAGAGATCGAGGAATTTACTTGAAGCTTGAAATATTGAGAGTTTAAGATAGAAAGGAAAGAGAGATCTCCAACTGTCAAACATTTCCCTATGAATAATTTAGCTCTAAGCATGCCAGTGTCAATATATGAGATTAAACATTGATGCTTTCAGTCTGCTTATCATTTGTTTGGCATTGCCACTTATGTATTCAATCAATGGAAGGTTGTTCAACTTTAAAGAATTTAATGTACAATCCAAGAGACAGAAAATATTTTGGGGGTAAGTGAATAAGATCTAGAATATATATTAACGAGCTTTCTACAGTCTTCAAAGGATGTTGTGTATGAAGGAAGCTAAACAAAAAAGAGAATTAAAATTATTTGGTCAATTTAATCAATCAAGGGCTTTCAATTTCATCCAAATAATTTGAACTTGAAGTCACAAGGGGCTTAAATCATTTAAACTGGTCAAATACACAGGTAAACATTAAATCTCTGACAATATTGTGTAATATAAAACTGCCATTATAATTTTCAAACTGAGAGGTCTTATACAAATTAAGCAAAGAAGGTAGTTCTAATGACCATTTGTAACTAACTTGAGTCATAGACACAGTGAATAAGAAAGAATTAATTCTAAAAGAATTAACCTTAAAAGACAAAACAAGAAGAAAACCTTTAAGAAGAAAGATTTAAACTTTTTCTTTATGTGAATGAAACCATATATAATTGTTAATTACATGGTATGTGCTCCAACCAGTTGTGCAAACTATTTATTAATGTCATACCTCTTACCTGTGGCTGGTTTTTTTTTTCTTTTGGGCCAGAGCTCAATATTTTGGCAGATTTATATCAGCTCTTTCTTAAGGTGACACAACATTACAGATACAGGTGATGTCTCTGTGTCCCGCTGGCAGTTTTATTCCTCTTCTTTCTTTACCCAGTGCTAACTACTAACCTGGGTTTTGTGATTCTTACCTCCATCACTTATCATTAACCAAATAAATATTTCTTAAAGCCTCTTATGGTCTAAGGATTCATCTATGTGTTGGGAAATACAGCAGAGAACAAAACAGACAAGCATCCCAGGTCTTAGACTTCATATTCTAAGTGGGAGGAGACAGGCAACATGAAAATAAACAAGCAAATTATTCTGCAGAAGTGATCAGTTCATCTGGAGGAAGTTTAGCTCTAAAATTTACCTTCATATAAATTTCATGAGGTAAATCACGTGTGTTAGTCTTAACATGTACACTTCAGAACCAAGTCAATGGTACTGTTTGTGAATACTACTAAGCACCTTTATTTCTGCTTAGTAAAATTTGTATCACCCTGAAAATTCTTCAGTGTTTGTAGTGTAATCTAGAGTATATAGCCCAATTATGCAGTCACATGAGGGACCAAACTTGTTGTACCGTGTCCAAAGTTTAGTGAATTCACTTGGCTTGCTGTCAATAGTTGACATTGGCCATCAAGCTTCTGGCAGGAGCTTGCATGAAGTCATCTCTTCCACCTTCACTTGACCTCAGCCCATGGGCTGTAGAGCTCAGCTGTAACATTTCATAATAGAAGACATATCAATTCCACGTTCGCCTATCCTCCATTCTTACTGAGCTTGACTAATAAAGAAAGTTTACTACAAGAATTAATGTTTTCTCCCCATTCAGATATTTTTTAGAGTTCTTATTGAATATGATTTTTACTTGAGGAAGCAAAGAACAATATCTAATTTAAAATCCAACACTACTTTCAGCATTTTAAAATGTTGTTTTATCTAGGTCAATGAATCTCTTCTATTTTTATATACCAATCATTATCAGAAGCAAGATAAAAATTATAGTGTATAAAAGAAAAATAAATACTAGATGTTTTCATACTATTTATGGTCTGCTAAAAAGCAGAATATAGCAGTAAGACATTTGTACATTTCCAACAGGTTTAAAAAAATTACATCTCAAATAGTAAACCTAATTAACATATTTGAAGATTCATTCATTGAAAATTAGGTTGTTTGATGTCATTATAAGTGCAAGGTAGGCATGGTGACTCATGCCTGTAATCCCAGCACTCCAGGGGGCTGAAGTAAGAGGACTGCTTATGGCCAGATGTTAGAAACCAGCCTGAGCAACATTGTAAGACCCCATCTCTCCAAAAAAAAAAAAAAAAAAAAAGGAAACAGAGAGATCTGCATTCATTCTAATATTCTTCCCCTTGTGGTATATGTACACCATGGAATATTATGCAGCCTTAAAGAAAGATGGAGACTTTACCCTTTTCATGTTTACGTGGATGGAGCTGAAACATATTTTTCTTAGCAAGGTATCTCAAGAATGGAAGAAAAAGTATCCAATGTACTCAGCCCTACTATGAAAGCTACAACCCAATTATAGCCCAAGAATATGAGGAAAGGGGATAGGGGAGGATGGGTGGAGGGAGGGCAATTGGTGGGACCACACCTATGGTGCATCTTACAAGGGTACATGTGAAATTTACTAGGTGTAGAATATAAATGTCTTAACACAATAATTTAGAAAATGCTGTGAAGGCTATGTTAACCAGTTTGATGAAAATATTTCAAATTGTATATAAAACCAGCACATTGTACCCCATGATTTCATCAACGTACACAGCTATGATTTAATAAAAAAAAAAAAAGAAAACATAGTTAGGCATGATGGTATGCACCTGCAGTTCCCAGCTACTTGGGATCCTGAGGCAGGAAGATGGCTTGAGCCCAGGAGACTGAGGTTGGAGTGAGCTATGATGACACCATGCACTCTAGCCTGGGTGACAAGAGTGAAACTTTGTCTCAATTTCTTAAAAAAGCAGAAGTGCAACAAGAATGTATTTGGAGTTACTAACCCTGAAAGTAGTCTTTTTTTTTTTTTTTAATTTTTAATTATTTTTTATTGAGTCATAACTGTGTACAGTGATTCAGGCTTGGAGTACAGTGTGCGGGCTTCCCATACAATCGGAGATATTTTTATCCACCTGAATAATGTAACATTCATGATATTTTCTCATTTACTATGTGAAAACAATTTTGATCCTTATTTAGAAGATTTCTCCTGACCCTTCACATATGCACCACAAGTGTGATCTCACCCTTTATCATCTCTCCCCCCACCCTCTCCCTCCCATCTTGGGTCCTTCTTAATGACGCTTTCTATAACCACACTGACTCAGCGTCAGGGAACCCCAACATGCATCAATGTCTGGATACTTGCTCCATTCAGAGGACCCTAGCTTCTATGGGACACAATCTACTCTCTTAAATAAAGAATAAAACAGTTTAAAATCAAATTTCTGCTCTATGGGTGGTGGTGTGGTATAATAGAATATGGGGACTTAGGGAGCAGAGATCAGACACCATAGTTTAGCTGTGTGATTCCAGGCAAGTTATTTAATCTTTCTTAGATCTTTTATTTGTTTGTAAAATAATAACTTTCAGAAGGACATTGGAAAGATTAATGAAAGAATGTATTTAAAATGCCCATCATGGCAACTCTAAGTAATATTCAATGGTGTGTTACAGCTGGCATGCTCAAGAACTGGTTGATAAATAAACCTTGAGAGCCAGTTATTAAACACAAGCACTGTTAAAAATTAAATTATATATACTCACAAGTGAATAAATTATAATAAAAACAAATGCAGCAAATACTCAAAACTTATCACTTTCTAATAATTTTATTACATTTTATTGTTATCTGGACTCTGAGGTTGTCTGTATCTATTATTTCTGTGTGATAGAAATACTATATGATCGTGTTCCATTGTCCATTTTTTCCCTACTCTGCATTCAGTAACTGCACGGTGGGAGCTTGAAACCTTGATGGAAGGATTTACACCACAGATATTGACAAATGCCACAAATCAGTGTTTCTCCACCCACAAGAGAGCTGGTTACTAAACATTTACCAACAGGCCACGGGTAACAAAAAACATCAGTTTCCTTCCCCTCAATGTATGTAAAATGTCCGGCAGAGGACAAGGCACACAGAATCTGCAGGTGAAATGTGAATTATTTTTGCTCTTAAATGGATTAATTAACTAGACTCTCAGAAGTGAACAGCGCTGTAGACATGATCTCATTCAACTCCCTTCAAGGCCCACAGAGGAGAAGTGGCCTGCCCAAAATCATTTGGCTAATCGGGGATAACTCCAGGTCCACTGTTTGACCTTGATTATTTCCAAGATTTTGCCCCTTCTTTTCTTCAAAGCCAGAGTAATCAGCTCTACTCAGGGGCTCTGGAACTTGGAATACTAATTGGAATACTAGTTCAGGAGGGACTTAGGAGCTCTAGCTTGACATTTGGAGTTGCCTGAACCCCACTCTGTTCATGTCCTCTCGGCCCTGCGCTCCAGCCCTCCTGACTCTTGCTGGGCCTTATGCCGGCATCTGAGTCTCTACCTCAGAAGCCTTGCACTGTTCCGAGAGATCACCCTTGTTCCCTCTGCTGGGGTTGCTGTGTAGGGACCCTGAGTCTCTGCAGTTAGGGCCTTACCTGTCCTCACCAGACCAACCTTCTCCTGTAGGGAACCTGTTGCCAGTGTCCATGCAGCAAGTGTGGGCTCAGCCTTCTGCACCTGCACCCCCTGCTGTGGAACCTCCCGTCACTGGTGTGATATATCTAATCCTCTCTGACCATGCCGAGGACATGCCAGGACCATGGTCTTAATCTTGCCACACTCAAGCTACCAGCTCCTACGTCTGGCCTAATGAACTGCGCTTCCAGCAGGCCCTTTTCCTGTGAGCGAGTCTGACTCTGGGTCCCTCACTCTTTTAGTCTTCTGTCCTTCTGTCATTGGCTCGGGCAAGGGAGATCTTGTCACAAAATACGAAAAAATTAAATCTATAAAGGGAATTACTTCTCTCATATATTGAAAATATCCAAGATCTGGGTGTGGTGGTACATGTCTGTAGTCACAGCTGTTTGGACAGCAGAGCTCAGAAGAGTGCTTGAGCCCTGGAGATCAAGGCCAGCCAGGGCAATACAGTGGACCTTGTCTCTAAAAAAAATACTTTAAAACCTATATAACTAACTAAAACACAGTGGTATCAGACTTCTTGCAGACACAGTTCATTCCAGAGCTGGGGTAGGGAAAATACAAGAACTGTACCATCTTGTGATCCTTTTTTTTTTTTTGAGACAGAGCCTTATGCTGGGTAGTCTTATTGTCCGGGGTAGAGTGCTGCGGTGTCATATCTCACAGCAACCTCATACTCCTCTGTTCAAGTAATCCTCTTTTTTCAGCTTCCTGTGTAGTTGGGACCACAGGCATGTGCTGCCACACCTGGCTAGTTGGTTTTTTTTTCTGTTTTTAGCAAAAACCGAGTCTCACTCTTACTCAAGCTAGTCTCCAACTCCTGAGCTCAAGAAATCCACCCACCTTGGCTTCCCAGAGTGCTAGGATTATAGGCGTGAGCCACTGCACCCATCTTTGTGATCTTATTTAATAGGGAAATACTAGAGACTTCTCCCTGAAGGGCGGTGTAGGAGCATTCTTCCACTGTGTGAGTCTGTGTGGGCGACTACAACAGAAGAGCATAGTGGGAGGCTTAGAAACAACAGAAATCTGTTTTCCCCAGTTCTAGAGCCCAAGAAGGCCAAGATCAAACTCCCAGCACATTGAGCATTTGACGAGGACCTACTTTCTTATTCATCGACGCGCCGTCTCGCTGTGCTGTCAGGAGCAGAGAGGGCAGGGAAGCTCTCTGGTGCTTCTTTTAGAGTACTAATCCCCTTTACGAGAGCTCCACCCTTCTGACCTAATCGTGTTCCAAAGGCACATGCTCACATGGGAGATTGTGTTTGCACATATGGATTTGGGGGGATGAATATTTAATTTACAGCCATCCCTTTGAAGAACACACCATTCACATGCTGTATAAATTATTTGAGAGCACAGCATCAGTATCGGTAAACTAAGGGGCACAGGGTAAATTCACCTCCAGCCACTGGTTTTACTTTTCATAAAGTTTAACTGGAAGACAGCCGCACCCACTTATTTCTCCATTGTCTGTGGCTGCTTTGGGGCAAAGTCGAGTAGTTGCCACAGAGACTAGACCGACCACAAAGCTAAACTATGTACTATCTGACCCATTACAGAAAAAATGTGCTGATACTTGTTCTAGTGCACCGCAAAGGAAGTGAGCTTTTCTAACCCCTTTTATAAAACAAGCTGAACACTGATACATAAGCCAGATAAAGACAGCAAAGGAGGAAGACCACAGATCCACATCCCTCGTGAATATTGATGCAAAAATACTCCATAGATGTTAGCAAATAAAGTTTCACCAAGCCATCAGTGAATTTTCTGAGCAGAAGTTTTATAATTTGTTTCAGTGCCACTTATGTCCATGTCATCATTGGTGGCAAAGGCTTTGGTTTTCCAAAGTCACTGTGTGTGCTGGGGATACAAACAAAACGCCATTGTAATTGATGGCTTTAGTATGTTTATAGTTGAAGGGGGAAATAGACACTGAAAATATCTCACTCAAAAGCAGTGGTGTTTCTCAGAGTGTAGATGGCGGGTCTAGGAGTAATTCTTAGGCCAAAGGGTTCAGGGAAGGCGGGTCATTGGGGGAGGTCTTTTGCATAGCACGCCGTCCTTTCGCCCCTAGGAGCCTGGCACACATCGCCTGTGAGCAGGAATCCTGTGTTGTGCACGCTCGGGCTTCTTGTGTCCAGCAGTGAACCTGCTCTCGGTTCCTTGGGCGAGGACGTCTTGTTCACCGTCGTGTCTGCCCAGAGCTGAGTCTGTCTAACAGCTCCCTGAGAGCAGGCCCCTTGCACGGTGCATATCATGCTCATGTTTCCTGTGCACAGCCCTGGGCCTGCCACATGGTAGCAATTGAAGTGATTCTCATTTGAGTCTTGAAAGGGCAGCAAAGTTTACCTCGGTAAATGCAGGACAACACAGGATTACTGGTAAGGGAATTAGCCTTTGAAAGGCATGGATGTAACTACTGACACTTGTGTTATATCTTTTAATCTTCCTTCCTGGTTTTTCTCTGCTTTTCCTACTCCTGACAAATGAGTCACGGAGACACAATGCTGTCAACCTGCAGTGGTCCCTTCTGCTTCCTTTTGGGGACCACTTATTTGGGGCCTCAGTTTCCCTCACAGTAGAATGTGCATCTTCTAGTGAGATAAGGCTCAAACAACTTTCCTGGAGATGATTTGTTCAGCTCAAGAAGAAGCAGAAACAGGAAGCAACTGACTTTATCTCACTTTCACAGTTTGCCTCTATTCTACGTGGTGGAGAGAGATTTTTGTTATTTCATGGTTTTCTGATGAAAGAAGTTACGGGTGGGAACATCTTCAGCAACCCCGAAAGTGTCAGAAACTTTCAAAGAGGAGGGAGAACATGCTTTGAAAGCTGAGCTAAAGCCCTTCTCTCTTCTGAATGCCCTTCACTGCCTCAGGTGTGGTCTTTGCAACTGGGCTTTTGAAGTTCTGTTATCTTTCAAGCTTAATTCCTCTTGGAGTGTGACCAACTTACTAGAGAAGCTACGTTTTTCAAAAGGAATATTGAAACCAGAGCGTTTCCGTGGGAATAGGGATTAGTGTTCCTGCACCTTTTCTCCTGTCTGCATTTGCTCTGTTCAAAAGCACATTCTCCCACCTGTGGATCCCGGGGTTTTGTTTCTCAATCGAATTGACAAGGACGAGCAGAGTGAAAAACTAAAGGGCACCTCCTTTCTCTGGCAATCCTGTTGTGAATAAATTTAGGTCTGGATATATGAAATTGTGGACGCTCAGAGGCTAAGGGACCCATCATTATTTTTTGAGCTTCCAGGAACATTAAAAATAAATGATATGGCCTGGCACGGTGGCTCATGCTTATAATCCCAGCACTCTGGGAGGCCAAGTTGGGTGGATCACCTGAGCTCAGGAATTTGAGACCAGCCTGAGCAAAGTGAGACCATGTCGTCACTAAAAATAGAAGAACCAGCAGGGCGTTGTGGCAGGCACCTGTATTCCCAGCTACTCGGGAGGTTGAGGCAAGATGACATCATAGGCCATCAGCTATGATGTCATGGCAGTCTACCAAGGTCCTCAAAGTGAGACTCTGTCTCAATAAATAAATAGTACATGGCAAAATATGTGCTAAATGTGAGGGTTTTTCACGGATGGCAGTCTAATCTTATTTAGAGGTAGCATCGGTAGTCTGAAGTTGGAACTCATTGTCAGTGTGAGGCTTGGAAGAAGTGGCCCTCCTTGTGCACCCTTTGAGACGTGTCTTGCACTAATGCATATATCTAAGCTCCTCCAGATTTGGTGTTCTCTGAGAATTATTTTGCATGAAAAGCTATTTTTCAGCAAATAATGAACTTTCTGATTTCTTGATACTATTTAAGTAAATAAACAGTTATATTTTTTCATTTGCAATTTTTAAAAAAATTACTATTATGTAAAGTGTGAGCCTAGACCTTGCAAAGGATTGAGAGGTATAGATGACATTATATTTTCCTAAAGTTGCTTACAATACAGAAGAAACATCAAAGACACCAGTGTATTAATTGTGCTATATTTTATTATGGCAAAACACCTATATTTAAAATACTGGGTCTGCATCTGGGTTGCATGTCAGAATTACCTTGAGAACTTGAAAAAATAAAAATCCTGGGGCTAGAATTAAACAACCGAGAAGGCCAAGGTGACCACATCATGACTATCAGGTAACTGCCGCACTTCAAGATAAGAGAGACTGGATTGTTTGGTCACTGAGTTGAGGACCAGGCATGGTAGCTCAAGTCTGTAATCCTAGCACTCTGGGAGGCTGAGGTATTGCTTGAACTCAGGAGTTTGAAACCAGCCTGAGCAAGAGCAAGACCCTGACACGGTCTCTACTAAAAATTAGAAAAATTAGCCAGGTGTTGTGGCGGGTGCCTGTAGTCTCAGCTACTTGTGAGGCTGAGGTGGAAAGAGCGTTTGAATTCAGGAGTTTGAGTTCCTCTGAGCTAGGCTGATCCAATGGCAATGTAGCCTGGGCAACAGAGTAAGACTTTGTCTAAATAAATAAATAAATAAATATCCTAATGCTCAGGCTACTTCTCAGGATTGAATCAGGATCTCTGGAGATGTGATTGAGGTGCCAATTTTTTAAAATTCTGTAAGTAATTCTCACATGCAGGAGAGTTGAGAACCACTATTTTAGAATTATTTTAACTTGCAAGGGTTGAACGAAAAAGATTCACTCTTAGGCAACTTAAAGCTCTCATTTCCTAGTCCTTTTAAGCCAGGGATACCTTTGTATATTCAATGACTGTAAACTTTTCGTTCTACTTGATATACTGTTTAGTTATGAACAATGGAAGCCAAGAAGCCACAGTAATTTCCATTTTCATATTTAATTCTAATGATTAAAAGGATATTTATGATATGTTAGAGTTTCTTATCTACAGACCAAGACGCCTGATGACTTGTGAACAGGTTAGAGATGTGCTGAGATAAATTGGCAACTTACCCTCAGAGGGCAAGTTGATGTCCTCAGAGCAGTCAGGGAGTGTCTGGATAGCCAAAGAGTCTCTGGGGACAGTAATAATAGTTTTAACATGTATTCCAGGTGGCCAAACAAATATTGTCACATTGTATGTGTGCTGTGGGATGAAAAGCAAGTGAAGCCCTGTCCCCTGCCTGTGTGGTGCAATCCTAGATTTTGAAGGATTCTACCTGATACTTTCAAGATATGAATATATCTACCCTTTCTGCTTTCTACCTTTCTTCATCATGAATTCCCACAAAAATTGCAATCCCTCATAAGTGTATTTATAACAATGCATTAAACATAGTAAGAACAGCTGGGTTCTGTGGAGTGGATCTAAGCCCCGGGACCTACTGCACTTTGCCTTCACCCATTGCATAAACTCAGGTAGACAACCTTTCTGCAGCTCAGTTTTCTCCTCGGCCATATGTGAGGCAGGAACTGAAATAAACACTTCTTTGAGCCTCTGCCAGAATTACCTGTGAGATGCTGAAATAAGCATTTCAGTGGGTAGTCGGTAATGCCATTATCCATCATGCCTGGACAAAAGTATCTCTATTGAGTTAGAGGGATATTCAGGCCAAGAACTTTTCATCTACTCACAGCTGCTGGCTCTTCATTTGGTGAACATTTCCAAACCATTCATGCATCAAATACGTCCCTAGAAGATTTGCCTGTGGGTCTATATGATGTAGCCAATTGACTGAGATGCAAAAACCAACTAGACTCATAGAATGATCATTTTATTTGTAGCTATTCTCACTGTTAGAGAGTCAAAAGAAGTGTATCCACCATGGTCTGGTTATTTCACTTGTACATGCAGAAGCTTATTCAAATAATTAGCATTAATAATTCTTCAATTAATGCTAATAATGATTTCCTAAATGTCAAAGCATACAAAAGTGAGTGTTTCTCTAATCAGTGGGTGGGGAGGGAGTTGTGTGTATGTAGAATCCTACTAATTTCCAGAGTCCTTGTGTCTTACAACTGCCTACTTCTCTTTGAATTCAACCTCTTTTGTCTGGCACTTTCCCAGGCTGAGATGCGTTAACATTCAAGAGAGGTGGAAGTCAAGAGTCATTTACAAGAACAACAACAAAAATCAGCTGTAGCTTATGTACTACTATTAAACTACGATGTTCACTTTTAATAACATCAATTCCTAAGCATTGAATATTCAGAGCACTGGTTTAGTATAATGAAAGTGGACCTTGATTTATGGTTTTGGTCCCTGTTTTTGAAATTTACAATATTAATTCATGCTTAATTAAGTGTAGAATTTTACAGCTTAATAGAGAAAATTTAGGAATCCATATTAATGAAGGACAAAGACTCTTATATAGTACGGGTTGGCATCTGCTGGCCCACAGTTGTAGATTACAAGGTGTAGAGAACAAAGTGACATGGATTGCCACTCCAGTACCTGGCTTGAGAAGGCTTTTAAAGAGCAGAGTTTGAAACTAGCCCTTGATTCTTACCATTTGTATCTGACAGTGCATTAAAAAAGTAAAATGGGCATTTAGAAGCCTGGCAGATTCCTGCGCTGTGTCCACTGCTGGTGGACATGTGCGGCAATTTGGTGAGTGGCCACCAGACATTTGTTTGCATAAAGGGTCATAGAATTTCCTGACACAAAACTTATTCATTCATTTATTTATTTTTTGAGACAGACTCTTACTCTGTCACCCTGGGTAGAGTTTTGTAGCCTCATCATAGCTCCACAGCAACCTCAAACTCTTGGGCTTGAGCAATCCTCTTGGCTCAGCCTCCCAAGTAGCTGGGACTATAGGCATGTGCCATGGTGCCCAGATAGTTTTTCTGTTATTATTATTATTATTATTATTTGACATAGAGTCTCACTTTGTCTCTTTGGGTAGAGTGCCATGGTGTGACAGCTCATAGCAACCTCAAACTCTTGGGCTCAAACTATCCTCTAGCCTTAGCCTCCCAGGGACTACAGGTGCCTACCACAATATCTGGCTAGGTCTTTTTTATATTTTTAGCAGAGATGGGGTCTTGCTTTTGCTCAGGGTGGTCTCGAACTCCTGAACTCAAGCAATCCACCTGCCTTGGCCTCCCAGAGTGCTAGGATTACAGGTGTGAGCCACTGTGCCCTGCTACAAAACTCATTTTATTTTTATTTTTGTATTTTGAGACAGTCTCACTTTATCACCCTTGGTAGAGTGCTGTGGCATCATAGCTCATAGCAACCTCAAACTCTTGGGCTCAAGTGATCCTCTTGCCTCAGCCTCACAAGTAGCTGAACTCTAGGTGCCCACCTCAACGACTGGCTGTTTTTTAGAGATGGGGTCGTGCAGTTGCTCAGGCTGGTCTTGAACTCTTGAGCTCAAGCAATCCACCCGCCTCGACTTCCAGAGTGCTAGGATTTACAGGTATGAGGCACCATGCCTGGCCTAAGGTTTAGAAAAAAACATTTTCAAAGAAGAAAGAGACAGTCAAGTACGTTTAACCCAACTGTAAAGCCTTCATTATCATACTAAAAGAGTGATTCATTCATTCATTCAACCCATAAATATTTATCAAACACCTATGATGAGTTTCTGCATTTAACATGATATCTTTTACTAAGATTTGCCATTCACTCCAGCCTGGATCTGTGGGGAAGGTGAATTTGACATTTTTTTTTTTATTGTTGGGGATTCATTGAGAGTATAAGAAACCATGTTACACTAGTTGCATTTGTTGGGTAAAGTCCCTCTTACGATCGAGTTTTGCCCCTGAAAGGTGTGGCACACGACAAGGCCCCAAGACCCCAAGACCCCACCCCCCTCACTCGGGAAGGTGAATTTGGAAAACAAGAACAGAAAGAGCTGTCTTTCTAATAGCTCCATAGTGTGACTTCGGGGTATAACATAGAAGAGAAAGGATTATTTGCCCCCTTCCAGATACACTTGTGTATTCAAGTGTGTGCACACACGCGTGTTGTCATAGATGTTTGGAATTTGGAGGCCGTGGCAGTGCCCTACTGGGGAAAACACACTGCCTAACAAAACCGTCTGTGGTACAAAAAAAGACACGATTACATGATACTCAATGATTTGACCAACTCAGGCTGGATTCAGCTTGTTAGCCTCAGGGGGGTGGTGGTGGTGGTGAGGGGAACAGTTAAGCTTAGTGAGTGTTTGTGTCAGAACTCGCTGATTGCCCGTCCCTCACCTCAAATACATTTGTTTTCAGTTATGTTTGGATCTCTAGCTTGGAGTTCCTAAGGACAGTTCCAGAAAGCTTGGATTCTGTGCTCTCAGAGCCTTAGGCTTGGGTCTGGGTATTTATTTATTTATTTATTTATTTATTTTTTTGAGACAAAGCCTCAAGCTGTCACCCTGGGTAGAGTGCTGTGGCATCACAGCTCACAGCAACCTCCAATTCCCGGGCTCAAGCCAGTCTCCTGCCTCCGCCTCCCAAGTAGCTGGGACTACAGGCGTTCGCCACAACGCCCGGCCATTTTTTGGTTGCAGCCATCATTGTTGTTTGGCAGGCCCGGGCTGGATTCAAACTTGCCAGGTCAGGTGTATGTGGCTGGCGCCTTAGCCAGTTGAGCCACAGGCGCCAAGCCAGGGTCTATGTATTTATTAACTGAACACTTTACATTAATGAAGGAGGCCCCAAACATAATAGTTGCAGATAATAACACCAAGTAAACACTTTATTCTTAAATTTATCTTTAAATTTAAATGTGCTTTCAGAGCAAAAATTCCACCCTGGAATTATTTTTTATTAGATAAAAATCACCTAATGTGTAGTAAAAATCACCACAAATGTGTGGAACGTGTGGTGAGATCACCACAAATTCCATTTGTGTGGTGATGTCAAGATGAAAAATAATGTGATAATCATGAGGGGAAGATTAATGGTCACTGTTAATTTCTTAATAATCACTGTTATGGGCCGGGTGCTGTGGCTCATGCCTGTAATCCCAGCATTCTGGGACGCTGAGGTGGGTGGATTGCTTGAGCGCACAAGTTCAAGAGCAGCCTGAGCAAATATCTTTAAAAAATATTCGGGTGTTATGGTGGGTGCCTGTAGTCCCAGCTATTCCAGAGGCTGAGGCAAGAGAATCACTGGATCCCAAGAGTTGGAGCTTGCTGTGAGATGTGATACCACAGCACTATACTAAGGGCAACAAAGTAACACTGTTTCAGAAAAAAAAAAAATCACTGCTGAGAATCACGTGCACACACGCATACACACACATGCAACAGTTGAATAAACAGTACTTCCTAAAAGCAATGTCAGTATCCTTGGATTCAAACACACACATCTTTTTACCACTGAAACTTCTTATTCTAGTGACACTTTAGGCAGTCTGGCTTCTTTTATCAAAGTACTTGTTTCCAGATTGGCTGATGTGCTTTTGAAATATCAGCTTATTGAGTTTTTCTTTTCTTTTCCCTTATGTATACTCACTTTGTTTGGCTAGACTGGGACACCTTTGGAATGAAATTTTCAAAAGGCAGCTGTACAAATTTGGCAGGTAATCACTAGTGAAAGAATGGTTTGAATTAGTCCCATAATGAACCATTATCATTAGCTTCTTTCAGCAGGCTTACAAATACAAATATATATGCTCATACATATTACATGTGTACTAAATGTGTGTATAGTTTAATTTTAATGCTAATTCATATTTTATACAGATTCAGTACATGTTTTTATTCAGGATTGAGTACAAGGGTCTGAAATGTAACCAATGAAACAAGATTAGAAGGAGATCAGAAACACATTTAATTGGACAATTGCCACCTCAAATCCTTTTATGAAGTAATCAGATGTAAATGATAAATGGAACCTCTTTGAGTCTTTTCTTGATTAGTGGCCTAAGCTGGAATTCTGAAAGGCTCTATTTTGGTCACTCCCCCCCCAACTCTGGCATTTCTAGTGGCCCTTAGTAATTGATCCTTCAGGAGCTAGGAATGTATTAGGGGATCAATAAATAGTTTTGCATTTAATAAAGCCCAGGAAAAACAATTTCTGTCCTCTATTTTCTCCACAAGATGATTTTCAAGATCCTTTGGAGGAGATCTCAGGGTGAACTTAGGATAAGACGAAGACGCTTGGCTCCAATCTCTGGAGACTTCAGGCTTTCTGGATCAAAGTTAGAAGGACTTGAACCACATAAGAAGACAGGAGATGTGGTACCTTTTCAACATAAAAACCATCATGTTAAAGGTATTTTAAAATGTCAGATATTCTATACTTTGTATAAATTCATCTGATTTTTGCCATTACAGCTCTTTTTTACTTGATCCTTGATCAGCAGTGGAGGCTCTAGGCTCGCTCCCTGTTTCTCTCACCAGGGATTGTTCCCTGACAGTCACTCCGCTTACTTTCCAGAGGCCTGCTCAGCCTTCAGGAACTTGAAGGGTGCTCCTTTCCTTCAGGAATTCTCTTGTTTGAAAATGCTCTTTACGGTTGAGGGCTCTTGCCCATTTCCCATCGTCACGAAGGAGCACCAGCTGATGAGGCTTGACAGCGCTAAGTAAGCGCTCCCTTTCCTTTTCTTGTTTTAGTGTCCTGTGGACGCCATAACCAATCACTATGAACTTGGTGACTCAGAACAGTACACACTCATTATCTTACACTTCCAGAGGTTTAGAAGTCTAATGCAGGTCTCACTGGTCTAAAATCAGGTTGTTGACAGGGCGATTTTATGGCCCCCTTCCTCCATCTGCAAAACCAGCCACTTTGCTTCTCTCTGAAGGTCCCCAAATCTTCACCTATTCTTCCATTTTCATCATTCCTCTGACTGTCCTCTTCTGCCTCACTCTTCTACCTTTAAGGACACTTATGGTTACATCTGGATCTCCTAGAATACCCAGGATACCCTCTCCCTCTCTCCTTAACTTCATTATATCTGCAAAATCTCTTTTGCCTTGGAAAGTAACATATTCACCTGTTCCTGAGATCAGGATGTAGATATCATTGGGGGAGGGGTGTTATTCTGCCTACTACTCTTCTTATTATTATGTATTTCTTTAAAAATTAAGGAAAATATTGGCACTGATTATCTGGCTATGTAAAAAGCTAAGAAAATAAGTTTTAGTGAATTATTATCATAATTTTAATCATGATAAAATCAAGGTTGAGAGGCGTATCATGTGATCTGTAAAAACAGCCACAATACTTTCCTCTCCTGTATCCACAGTATCTAGAGTCCCCTCTCACATGGAAGGTGGGATTGGTCATGTGATGCACTTTGACCCCGTGAGATACCTGGGAACATGATGGAAGCAGGTGCTTGAAATGTGCTTGCACACTGGGACTTGCTTTCTCTTGCTGTTCTTTAGACCTGCCTACCATGTGACGCAGCCCAGGAAAGCCCACTAAGTGAGCCTCTGCCATGAAGCCACCAGCTGGCGCTAGAGGGCAGTACAGTCACTAAGCAGCACAAGCCCCCGGACAGTCAGGAGAGGCCTCCTGGGATCCTGCAGCGGGCAGCTGACCTGACAACCCAACTGGTGCATGAGAGAGGCCAGCGGAGGGAAGACAAGCTGGGCGAGACCAGATTACCCAGCTGAGCAACAGAATTAGGAGGTAAATGTTTTTGGGATGGTTGGCTGTGTGGCAAAAGTTAATTAATGCAGGAAGGGATGGGTAAAATGGAAGCCAAAGGTGAGAAGAGGCTGAATTAAAGGAAAGCGGCAAGGGAATGGTGACAAAGGATAGTCCCTCAAGACAAAATCATAGGTAGACACAAAGCTTTTTGGATAGTTTGCATGCACAAGTACAGGAGGGTACGTGGAGCCTGACCTTCCCTTCCTCTTCCACCTTTTCTTTCTATCTCTGTGGGTGGTCATTGTCACAAGGAATGCTCTAATCATCAGTTGTACAGAATTGTATAATGTCCTGTGGAAGAGTGTAAACTGCCCCTAGTCTGCTTCTCTTACTGAGAAGCTCAAGTCCCAACTGACAAGTTGACCTGCCTACTTCCCTCAGAAAGGTTAGCGTCTACCATCAGGGACTACAAAACTATGGTTCAGTCAACAACAGGTGCATACAGGATAGTGGTCTCATAAGATTATAACGAAGCTGAAAATTTCCTGTTGCTCAGTGACGTCGTAGTCATCATAATGTTGTAGTGCAAAGCTTCACTCACGTGTTAGTGGTGATGCTGGTGTAAACAAGCCTTCTGCCCTGCCAGACCTGGAAAGGGCCCGCATATGCAATTATGTATAGCACATAATACTTGATAATGATAACAAATGACTTATGTTACTGATTTATTTATTTGCTATACTATACTTTTTATTGGTATTTTAGAGTGAACTTCCACACACACATATATAAACATTTTTTTTTTTTTCTGAGATAGAGTCTCACTCTGTTACCTTGGGTAAAGTGCCATGTTGTCATAGCTCACAGCAGCTTCAAACTCCATTTATGGTAAGTGCTCTACACAGGCCTCCGAAGTAGCTGGGACTACAGGCACCTGCCACAATGCCCGGATAATTTTTCTATTTTTAGTAGAGATGGGGTCTCACTCTTGCTCAGTTCGATCTGGAGCTCCTGAGCTCACGCAATCCACCTGCCTCAGCCTCCCAGAGTGCTAGGATTGCAGGTGACAACCAGCCACTCCTTCCACTTATAAAACTGTTAACTGTAAAACTGCCTCAGGCAGGTTTTTCAGGAGTATCCAGAAGAAGGCATTTTTATCATAGGAGGTGACAGCTCCAAGGACAGTATTTTCCCTATAGACCTTCCAGTGAAACAAGATACAGAGGTGGAAGACAGCAATATTGATGATTAAATGACCCTGTGTAGGCCTAGACTAATCGTGTGTGTATCTTAGTTTTTAATAAAAAGTTTAAAAAATGAATATAAATAAATACATTTAGAAATAGGAAAGAAAGCTCATAGAATAAGCGTATTAAAAAAGAGATATTGGCTCAGTGCCTGTGGCTCAATGGGCTAAGGCACCAGCCACGTACACCTGAGCTGGCGTGTTCAAATACAGCCCGGGCCCGCCAAACAACAATGACGGCTGCAACCAAAAAATGGCTGGGCATTGTGGCAGTCGCCTGTAGTCCCAGCTACTTGGGAGGTGGAGGCAGGAGAATCGCTTGAGCCCAGGAGTTGGAGGTTGCTGTGAGCTGTGATGTCACAGCACTCTATCCAGGGTGATGGCTTGGGGCTCTGTCTTAAAAAAAAAAAAAAATTGAACCTTTTGTAAAGTAAAAAAGTTAAAACAAGATAATCTACTATTGAAGAAACTAATTTTCAAATACATTTAGTATAGCATAAGCGTACAGTTTTTATGAAGTGTGTAGCAGTGTAGAGGAGTGTCCCAGGCCTTCATGTTCACTCCCCACTCACACATTCACCCAGAGAAACTTCCAGTCCTTCAAGCTCCATTCATGGTACGTGCTCCATACAGGTGTAGTACTTAAAAAAATCTTTTATACCATATCTTTATGGTACCTTTTTAATGCTTAGATATGTTTCAATACATAAATACTTACCATTGTGCTCCAATTGCCTTCAGTATTCAGTTCAGTAACATGCTGTGCAGGTTTGCAGCCCAGGGGTAATGGGCTGTCCCATGCAGCTCAGATGTGTGGTGAGCTGTACTATCTCCAGGGGTCCTCAAACTACGGCAGGACGTTTATCTGGCCCGCTGGGTGTTTTTGCCTCCACTGCCTGACCTGTTTAGCAGCAGACTCATCCTGGGCTGCGAAATCTGTTAGCGGAAAAACCACTGGTTGCATTCCCAAACAAAACGTGTGGATTCACTGGAAAAGTTGCAAAAGGAGTTCCAATTTCGATTTAAAGAGCTTCATCTCCATGAACAGGACATACAGCTTTTCCATAACCCATTTTCTATTGACATTGAAAATGTAGAGGTCAGTTCCTGAAGTTGCCGCCCTGGCCTCCGGCGCTGCCTCGGGCCAGCGTCTCCTGCAGGCAGGAGCCAGGCACTGCAGGGTGCGGCAAGGGCGTTGAGTGCTCCTGTGGCTCCGGCATTCCAGCTTCTCCATGGGGCTGGCCTGCGGCGCCCGGATGCTCTGAGAACGTTTCCACTGTTGTTTGGAGGACACACGCAATGGGATTCAGAATTCCTGGAGAATTCCTTTGTGAGAAGCTGAAAGTATTTCTTTAAATTCCATCTCTTAGTTTTTCAAAGAAACATCAAGAAACCATGAACAACTTTAGTAATGAAGAGTTTGACTGCCACTTGCTTGATGAAGGTTTTACTGCCAAGGACATTCTGGATCAAAAAATCAGTGAAGTTTCCTCTTCTGATGATAAGGATGCCTTCTATGTAGCAGACCTCAGTGATGTTCTGAAGAAACACTGAAGATGGCTAAAGGCTCTTCCTCGTGTCACTCCCTTTTATGCAGTCAAATGTAATGACAGTAGAGCCATTGTGAAGACCCTCGCTGCCAGTGGGACAGGATTTGACTGTGCTAGCAAGACTGAAATACAATTGCAAAGTCTCGTGGTGCCTCCAGAGAGGATTATCTATGCAAGTCCTTGTAAACAAGTGTCTCAAATTAAGTATGCTGCCAATAATGGGGTCCAGATGATGACTTTTGGCAGTGAAGTCGAGTTGATGAAAGTTGCCAGAGCACATCCAAAGACCAAGTTGGTTTTGGTGATTGCCACTGATGATTCCAAAGCAGTCTGTCAACTCAGTGTTAAAATTGGTGCCACCCTCAAAACCAGCAGACTTCTTTTGGAATGGGCAAAAGAGCTAAATATTGGTGTCAGCTTCCATGAAGTAAGTGGCTATACTGATCCTGAGGCCCTCAGGCAGACAATCTCTGATGCCTGCTGTGTCTTTGACATGGGAGCTGAGGTTGGTTTCAGCATGTACCTCCTTGATATTGGTGGAGGCTTTTCTGAAACTGAGGATGTGAAGGTTAAATTTGAAGAGATCACTGGTGTAATCAACCCAGCATTGGACAAGTACTTTCCATCAGACTCTGGAGTGAGAATCATAGCTGAG
>CAUYRH010017726.1:0-18750 GCA_963574655.1 Perodicticus potto
CACTTGAAATCTCTCCCTCTACCAGGAGCTTTGGTGTTTTCTGTATTCTTTTCTGTAAATCAATTCTGTCTTACCACGGAGGGGTGGGGGGGGGAAATAATGTAATGAAGAATAATAAAATACATGTATTTAAAAAAAAAAGAGAAACAAAGAAAATACTTATACAGATGATGCAGTTAATATACTTAACAACTTAATAGGCATAAAATATTCTATGGAAAAGTGTCATTATTCACTTAGACTTTTCTTTATTGAACATGTATGTTGTTTCCAATATTTTGGTATTTTAAATGATGGTAAGATAAACATTCTTAGCCTGTCTTGGAAAAAGTATTTTTTGAGTGCCTATTATGCCACAAGTCACTCTAGGCAATAAAATATAGAAGTCAACATACAGATGGAAATGTTTGTCCTCGTGGACCTTATAGACACTGCAAAACAATTATGCAATAAACAAATTAAAAGAGAAAATTACAACATGTTATATAACAAAAGGTGAAAAGTGCATTGCAAAAAAGATAAAGCAAGAGAGAGGCTGGGGTATGCCAAGAAAATGTGGTGTCATCTTAACAGTATTGTCTGGGTAACACTGTTAACAGTATTAACTTAGTGACATTTTAGAAAAGACTTCAAGGAAGGGATGAGGGATAAATCTTGAGTTAAATTTTGAGATATCTAGCCTGTGGAAACAACACATCTAGCGTGGTTGTGGTCCTAGGAAGACAGTCCTTTTGCGGGAATAGTAGGGCATGCGATCAAACAGGTGACTGAGTCCAGATCTTACATGGCCCCAAGAACTGTAAGAGATCTGGCTCTCTTTCATCTAGAGAGCTATTTGAGAGTTTTATTCAGAAAAATGATGTAGATTGACTTGATAACAGAATTACTCTCACTGTTGTGTTGACTCTAGTGGAGTATGAATAAAAACCTTTAGGAAACTGTTGTAATCATGCAGGTAAGACATGGCAGTGGCTGGGACCATGGTGGTAGATTTGATATTTATACAAAGTGGTCAGACATATTTTGAAGGTAGAACTGGCAGGATGTTTGCAATGTCACCATTAATGTAAATGTGCACTTTCTAGAATTTGTTGTGATATATGCATATGGCTGGACAATTAGGTTCATGAACTCATCCTAAAAAAGGTGCTGCATATGATGAGTATCACTACTGTTCCCTTCAAAGGGCCTCCCTGTATCATTGGATGACCTTTGTGATACTTACTAATGAGGTATGTAACACTTTTTCTAGGATGAGTTCACGAACCTAATTTTTAGACCTTGTATATTAAAATCTTAAAACAGATTTTACCCATAACACAAATATTGCATGTTATATATTACCTCTCAACTTCGGCTATTGTTTTTCCTTTTCAAAATATGTTATAAAATAACTATATGATGCTGTAAATCTGACCAACTAGGCAAATGTATGTAAAATACTATTTTAATTTTGACACCCACTGAGCAAAACATTAAAATCTTCAATATTATAGTCTTTTATTTACAATGATGTACCTGGGAGAGGAAAGTCAGATCTTTGAAGAGCCCTACATTAGTTTTAGCTGATGTCCTCTGGACCCTTAATGTCATTATGTTTGAACTGACACTGTGGAGGGCTTGATCTCTGTTCGGACGCTCATCAGCTGCAGTATCCACTCTGGTGATCTCCAGCTTTACCCTGCTGCTGAAATCTTTCTCCTCCCATATCACTTGATATTCCAAATAACATTTTAAAGCTATTATTCACTTATCATATTCACAAATGCTAAATTTCTTTCAGCACATGCTTAGTTTAGGTATTAGTTTCTTTGGCTACTGTGACAAAGTACCACAAATGAAGTGGTCACAACAACAGAAATGTGTTTTCTCACAGTTCTGGAGTCTAGATGTCTAGAATCAAAATGTCATTTAGGGTCATGTTCTTTCTGAAAATTTCTAGGGAAGAAGCTGTCCCATATCAATCTCTTAGTTTCTGGCGTTGCCAGCAATCCTTGGAATTCCTTGGTTTGTAGACATATCACTCTGTTGTTATATGACATTCTCCCTGTGTGTCTTCATAGCATCTTCTTTCTTAGTGTGTATCTGAGTCATTTCCTCTTAAAGAGACCAGTCAGGTTGTATTAAGGCCCACTCCAATTCAATTATTGGTTTTCCAATAAAATTGCAGACTTTTGAAAGAAGACGTCTTGGTATTAGATTTTCTTTTCTTTTCTTTTTATTTTTTTGAGATAGGGTCTCCCCTTGTCACTCAGGTCATCATAGCTCACTGCAACCTCAAACTCCTAGGCTCAAGTGATTTTCCTGCTTTAGTCTGCTGAGTATCTGGGACTGCAGGTGCATGTCACTGGGCCCAGCTAATTTATCTATTTTTTTTTTTTTTTTTTGTAGAGACACGTTCTTGCAGCCTTGCTCTTGCTCAAGCTAGACTCAGACCAATGGACTCAAGTGCATCACCTTCCTTGGCCTCCCAAAGTACTAGGATTACAGCTGTGAGCTACTGCACCTGGCCCAGGATGACCTCATCTTAACCTGATAACATCTGCAAAGACCCTACGTCTAAATAAGGTCACATTTACAATTACTGGGAGTTAGTACTTCAACCTATGTTTTTGGGTGATGCCATTCAACCGGTAAGAGTTGGTTTAAGGAAAAATACGTGAGTTCTCAATTTTAGTCCATCTTTTAAAAAAGCATTTTCAAAATTAATGATTTCTCAAATGATCAGTCTTTTAAAAAAGGGTTTTCAAAATTCTGGGAGCAGAATCCAGCCAAAAGTTGGAGTAAAGTTTGAGAGATCAGAAATGAACAATTATTTGTCAAACCTCAGCTTAGTTCCATCTTTCTGTTGATGGCTATCAAATGACTCTGAGGATCTTTCTTACAACAATATTATTTATACCACTCAGCTTAGTCTTTAATTCAATATTCTTCTATATTATTGGTTGAAGTGTTTGATTCTGGGTTCTCCAATAAAATTGTAGACTTTTGAAAGAAGATGTCTTGGTATTAGATTTTTCTGATGTCCTCCTAAAATTTTTAGTACAATTTAAGAAACATGCAGAAACTCCATAAGCATTTATTGGTTCAAACTGAAATACCAAGCTTGGTTGATAGCCAGTAAGTTTGGCAGTGACTTTTTGGCCAACTATCTAATCATCTTTCAGGTCATAATTAAGATGTTTCTTCTTTCAAAGAAGCTTTACTCACCAAGACTAAGTGCCCCTCTTAGGAACTCTCATACCATCCTGAGGTTATGTTTACCAAAGTGCTTATATCAGCCTGAGTCTAAATTTCCTGCTAACTCGTCTCTTTCCCCTACCACTGGTGCAGAGACTGTGCCTTACCACCATTGAATCCATTGTCCAGAAGAGTGGCTTGCCTGTTGTTGGCACCTCACCTATAATTATGGAATTATTTCAGTGAATGACTAAACATCAGGCTGAATAATTTCCTCTCTCCAGATTCATTTTCCTCATAAGAGTGAAAAAATAGTAATGCTTAACAGAATTTGCCTACAATTCAACTGAAGTCAGATAAACATGGATGTGGGTAGGCAGCTGTGCCAATGTATGTAACCTTCCTTCCCAGGGGCTTAGAGAACTATGATTAGGGTAATGGTCTCTGTTGTGGTTCTGGCCAGGTTGGCAAAGGGCTCTAGCCTGGAGCAACTTAATGCCAGCTTGGAGGTGGAATTCAGCTGACATTGTTAAAGTTCAAGTGCATAAAATGCCAGGCCTGACAAGACAAAAAGATATGCTGCTGGTAACAAATAAACAAGAGCCGAGAGGCACAATAGTCAACTTCCATCAATTTATTTCCATCTGTTCACATCCACTTAACTACCCTGAGTTTATTTAGAGACAATTATCCATGGCAACAAACTACATCAATCCCTCTGAGGAGTCTGTAATTTTTCATGAAAAGACTCAATGAAAATTCAGAACCAAGAGATGTCACAAAATGATTTTCAAACTAGTTATTGTTAATTACAAAATAAAATTAAGGCTGCCAAAAGGTAAGCAATGAAATGCACTCTACTCTTTTATAAAGATGTTAAGAGGAAGAAGTGTAATGTTCCTCAGAAAGAGACTCTCATGCAGAAGATTGTGGATGAAACTTCAAATCATACCTGGCTGCTACTTAGATAATCCTAATTTTATTTTTCATCTTTGAGCAGTATTCATTACTATCAATCATAAGAACAAATCAAACTATGGACCTTTCCCTCTTCGGTGCTTAGAAACAATTCCTAATAGACCTTTTAATATAAATTTAGTTTTCTTTCTAGTCAAGGTATTTTGCCAACTATCAATGATTAACTAGGCAAGAAGGTAATGCATCTATAATTAAGATTAATATAACTTTTGGCAAACAATCCAGTGTGAAGGTTTACATGTTTAAATTTTTTCATCTTGCTGGACATTTAAGTTGGGATATTTACTGTTATCTCAAGCTCTGCATAGCTAACAAATTAATTATCTTCCCTCCAGATTGGTTTCTTCTTCTATTTTAACTATTTCTTCAATCGATATCACCAGTCCTCTGGATCCTGATCAAACACTTTGAAATCATTGTCATAATTATATTTTCTTTTAGAATATTAATATGTTAAGTTACCATTATTTTTGTTATTAATCAAGAAGACTTCACTTTTTAAAAGTTAGTTCTGCACTAGTTTTCCCATACTTGGTTCCATTGTTTCCACTATGGTGGTGGCCACTGTCTTTGGGTTCTTCTTATTTCCCACATTAATTATCATACTATGATAACCTCGTAGTCTTTCCTTTGGCTCACTTTGCCACATAACTGATTAATCTTCCTAAAAGTGTTTTTTAAATATTTTAAGCACTTTGCTAATCACTTAACCTTCTATTGTCTGCCATTGTAAATTATTTCAAGATTTCATTGTCTAATTGTTTCTATAAGGCAGAGTGTTTATGTCTTATGGCAATATGCCACACTAAACAAGAATCCACTTGCTTTTAGGTACAAAATAAACATCAGGCAGAGGCTCTAACATACCAGACAGATGAAAGCAGGAAAGTCCTGTCTGAATGGGAAGAAGAGAAGAACATGTGAGAGAAGTCAACTTGCTAACCATTCCCCAAGACTCAGGCCAGGGATTTCCTCCTTCCAGAAGTTTTCTGTATTTTCCAGCTTTCATTGATGTGGCCCTCTCTCTACTTCTTGCATGTATTAAGTATTGTATCATGATATCTTATTGAGACATATTTAATTTTTATCAATTTTGATTCTTTGATTGCCCTATAAACTCCAAATAGTGCTGATATGGCTCTATTAAAATAATGATTAATTGTTGCTAAACAGAATATAAATCAATCGTCAAATGTTGAGGCAAAAGGGTCTTCTGTATAACAGGCAATGTAGACATTTAAATAGTAAAGTGGCACCAGTTCATGGGAACAAAGAATGAAAGGTAACATCTATGTATAGTTTACATACCTACTCAATTGAAACTGAAAGTATTTATCTGACACAGGTTATTGTCTCCAAAAGTGATTTAACAATGAATTTTCCACATTTGAATTACCTTTTATGTTATTTCTCTTGATACCATATGCAGTTAGCTCATGATCTCATACACACACACACACAAAACGTCTAATGCATGCCAGTTAACGTGTTCAATATAATGTAAGTTAATTTTTTAATCTGTGTTCATAGCGTTCACCCAAACACACACCCAACATACATCTGAATGTATGAAATACCTATGCGGAGACAAGCCTTGTGTATAAGGCAAAGTCCAAACAGGAAGGCAGAGATCACAGCAACATTTTAAAATGAAAAAATGTAATATTTGAATATTGGCCACATTGATGTTAGAATCTCTGGGACACCCAATAGAATGGCAAGGAAATAGAGACCAGCGTCAGCAGGAAATCCCTGCCACCTGGCCAGAGAGACGGGGAGGAGAGTGGCGGTAATTCCATAGCAGCTGGACCACAATATGCCCACCCAACAAGAGCTGGTGTCAGGGGTCCACACAGCCACTGCCTAAGACACCACAGGGAGTGGAGAAGGAGCAGGAGACCCCTTAGCTTCCTTCCACATCCTGTCCCCTGGTCCCCCCACTGCCTCCCTGCAGCCAATCCTCCTCTCCCTTCCCACTGCCTCCCCACCAGCCAATCCTCCACTCCCCTGCCACTGCCTACCCCAGCCAATCCTCCACTCCCCTGCCACTGCCTCCCCTCAGCCAATCCTTCACTCCTCTGCCACTGCCTTCTCCCACCAGCCAATCCTCCAGTCCTCTACCACTGCCCCCCAGGCCATACTCCACTCCTCTGCCACAGCCTCCTCCCCAGACAATCTTCTACTCCTCTGCCACTGTCTCCCCTCCAGCCAAATCCATCCAGAGGCTCAGAGGCAGAAGTTCCCAGGAGGTATAGTTTCCTATGAACAAAAACAGATCAGGGAAGAAGGAGAACATATTGAATAGGAGACTGATAGGCACCCCATTGTTGAGTGATAACACATAATAGACAAGAAGACTCATAGATTGATTTGCTCATTAGAGATACTGAAATACCGATATGTTTATCACTGGCATCCACCCACTTCAGTTTTCTCTTTTCAAATTCTGAGAAGTTATTTTAGTTGGGTTTTCAAAAGGATCACATAAAGATGAGAATCACACCACTCATTTTATAGACTAAACTATGTGCTGTTTATTAAACTGTTGAGGTGAGCGTGTATTTGTACATATCCTGTTTTACTTTCCAAACTATGATTATTTATATACAGCTACTGCTATACTGTGATCCTTCATTTATAAATAAACCACCTCTATAGGCATTTGTGAAACCTCTATAGGCATTTGTGAAACCCTTGGGTGTGATTATGAGAAAAGTGTATTCGGTACAGAGACTTAACCTTAAGGAAATGAATGGTACCTTATTTGTGTGTACTGTGTGTGTGTGTGGAGAGAGAGAGATGAAAAGAGAGAGAGGGAGAAACTATAAAGTAGACCCATGCATTTGTTAAATAAATGGGACATTCTGTGCTTTAGAAAGCAAAGAGGACATAGGAACCAAGACAGGGAGGGGTCTGGAATGGCAGATGAGCTTTTCTTTGGGAAGAATAGACTCCGATTCTAGTAGATTGTGGCTAATGGTACCTTCCTTTCCATCAGCTATTGAAAGTAGAGCATCAGCAGTCACGGTGTATTTTACTCATCATCTGCCTAACAGGGGAGAAGGGAGTAGAGAATAGAATCCATGTTTGCGGTTACTGTAAGCACAGTGTGCAGTACTATGTTCTTTATTGCCTTTAGTGCTTCTTAACAAATTCAGATGAAAAATTATTAAGCCCAAGTGATAAAAAGAATAGTAAAGCAGTTTACCAAAGGTTCCAAAACAAGTAACTGGCTGAGTCAGCTTTACAACCCAGGTCTGGAGAGCTGAAAAGAAAATATTATATAGTCTTCCTGATTCCTGCCAAGAACACCTAAAGTAACTAATGATGGTTAAAGAGCTCTGCTCCATGGAGAGGATTAGAACTCTGTCATCTAAGGGATTACTCCCAAACTCTTCCCAATTGTTTGAACTTCTTAATGGAAGAGAAACTTATATCTCACAATGAAACAGAAAAGAAAGCCTTCTAAATTGGCTGTGATTGGATAAGTATTAGCGTGAGTAGTGTTAAATCGATGTACCAATGGCTGCTTTCAGCTTTAAATAGTAGGGTTATGGTGCAGAGGGGCTAGATGCGTCAGGAGCAGGGGCTAGTCTGACCACCACCAAGTGAAAAGGGTAATAGAAACAGGATTTCTAACGTTGGATTCCAGTAACTTCACATTTTTTTCTAGGTTTAATCTTCAGCTGTGGGTAAGGAAGCTGAGCCTGTGTTATTTTGTGTGGGTGTGTTTTGGGGGTGGCGGTTGTTGCTCTTGAGCTGTCGAGTGCTTTCATGAGATCACCTTCCCTTTCACTTGTTGCTTCCTTTAGACGTCTAGCAGTAACTTGTTTATGGAAAGAGTTCTGCTGAGAAACAAACAAAAAATCAATTAGTAGAACATTATTGGTGGTTGTAGAAAAATCACTGAAATAGGACTTTGGGGGACGTAAGTTCTTTTTCTAGCTCTATCTCTTAGAGCAGTGGTTTTCAGCTTTCCTGATGCTGTAATGTATTTTCATTGTTACAAAGGGGTCGTGACCCACAGCTTGAGAACCGCTGTCTTAGAGTGTGGGAAAATCATTTAACTTCCAGAGCCTCCTATTCTTTACATCACTTGGATTAGGATGTACAGGTCTCATTAATTAGACACCTTACGGCTCCTGTGTTCTGTAATACATGCATTTTGATTCAGGATTAATGACTTTTATTATTATCTTTTAGGGAATTTTGGCACATCTAATATTAGGAAATGATTGAGCATGGTGAGCTCTGGTTAATCATAGATAAGCGCATTCTGAGGTATGTCTGTGAAATGGTATAAGCACAAGTTAGTTTTAATTGCTTTATATTCCATTGAGTTATTATGAGGTGCTACAGTTGATGAAAGTGACCATGAATCTTGTTAAAATTATTTGGGGTCAAGATATCACCATTAGGCTCTTGTTTTAGGGACCCTTATAATTTTTTTATCACCTGACTCAATGGGAAGTCTGGGGCCTGGGATAACTGTCTCTGTGTCCCCACAGTGGAGGAGAGATTTTCATGTATGAGACTCAGAAGAGACACAAATGTTTGGTCACCTTTTCAGATATTTTTACTATTTATAAGACTGTGATGCTTTAAAGCAAATTTTGTCAGCAAATGGTGTAAAAGCAATGCCATTTTATCCATAGATAGGAGAATTAGGTAAGTTAACAGATGTGTGTTCTAGAGATGGAATTGGTGAAGTCTAATTGATAAGAACTAGGAAATTCTACTCAGCTGAGGGCTAACTGGCTTTAATAAATCAATTTTCCTCTAGAACTGCTTCATCTATAAAATAGGAACAAAATAATAATATATGCCTGTTTCAGGGATCACATAATGTAACAAAATATATAATGTTGATAAATGTAAAAATGCGTAATTATAATGAAAATTATTGCCATTAACATTACAGTGAAATAGGAAAATACACATGGCAAAGTGTGACTACAAACCACGAATGCCTACATGACTTCAGAATTGGTTCTTTGTGTTTGACTTATTTTGTCAATCTTCCCCACAAATGAACAGAATAACCATATATTTAACTTGACCTTTCATGAAATCTCTTGCATCATCTTTGTGCCTTCACCCAGTTATACTCCTTCTACTTTCATCTTCTTCCTTTTTCTCAGTCCTTTTGCTGCCATTTGTTGAACACATACTGCGTACCATGTATGGAGTACTGTGGAGTACACAGGATTATGATTAATATTTTATAGATGAAGGCATTGATATAAAAATTTAAGCCTAAATACTCTCTCCATCTCAATTCTTTTTTTTTTTTTTAGACAGAATCTCACTTCCTGGCTAGAGTCCCATGATGCCACAGCTCACGACAACCTCAAATTCTTGGGCTCAAGTGATCCTCTTGCCTCAGCCTCCCAATTAGCTGGGACTACAGGTGCTCACCACAATGCCTGGTTATTTATTTTCTTTTCTTTCTTTCTGTTTTTTTTTTTTTTTTTTTTTTTTAGAGACAGAGTCTTGCTCTTGCTCCAGCTGCTCTGGAACTCCAGAGTTCAAGCAATCCATCCCCCTGGGTCTCCCAGAGTTATGGGTATAAGCCACCATGTCTGGCTAGCTTTTGAAATTCTTAAGGAGCAAAACTGAAGTTTAAGCTCACGTTTTCCTGGTTTGTGGTATTACCATTCACTGCTCTCTTTCTCTTCCAGAATTTCTTGTCCCTTGTGTTTGAAACTCATGATTTATTCCTCTCTCTCCTTCCCACGCCCACCTAGATCAGTGATTTGTGTGGAGAAAGCTCATAATAAAAGAGTCAAAATTAATGAAAATAATGATAGAGTTTTAAAAGTAAATACATGAATGTAATGGTTTTATGTTAAAAATTCAGTCTACTAGGTTTAGAAAATATTAAGTTGAACAGTTTTTGTACCCCAGGAGTTTTCAGAGATCTTAGAAAAAGAAATGTGTGGCTTTCATTACAAATCTTTGAGTACAGAATACCTTTTGGGGTAAATATCTTCTTGGACTTTTGAAAAATTTAAAGTCATTTACAGCAGAAAATTGATTCAAACATTGTTACCAAGTTGTATTTTTTAGTAGGAAAATATTAAGTTTTAGTCAGCAAGTGAATATTTTCTTTAATTAAAGCATTTTTTTTTGGAAGAACAGAACTTAATTTGTCAGGGAGCAATCACCTATAAAGTTAATATTTCTACTAAATATTATCTATAGTATTTTTGAACAAAGTCCTCTTGAAAGCCTATGGAGTACATTTTATACTAATGCAAAACTACATATATCAATATGAAGTTCTGGGAGAGGGAAAGGAAGAACTAAGCCAGCTTAATTTATTAAGAAATGATGAGGGAGGGGTACAAACCAACAGTTACCATTGGTTTAGAAAAAATATTATCTTGAGAGAATGGTAGTCTTCCCTATTCTTAACCTGTGGTGTAATCAGATCTTGGGTATAAATACTTCAGTAATATAAATGTATGATATTACTTCCCTATTTAACTGGATGATATGTAGTAGACTGAACTCAGTTATTTCAAGTACACTAAACTGTTAGCTCAATAATAGTGAATCAATATGACTGTTTTAAAAGCAAATAATCACAATAATTTTGTTTGATACTGCATACAATTAAATCAAGCAGTAGTTTTGGTATTCCATGAGGATAACCTCAGACATTTGCTAGATTGTAAGCTAAAAATGTCAAAGTGTGTGAAGGGAGGGGTGCCAGAGCCTAAATTCCAATCAGCAATTACAATGTCCAGAAAGTCTGCCTTAGAAGGTAAAGATTCCATTTATTCATTATTTCACTCATTCCTGCATTTAACATGTTCTTCCTTGTTATAGTAAATGTCTGCACAGAATGTCAAACTTCAAGGTACCCCACCCTCGTCAAGGAAGTCTGTGACATAAAATAAGTATATGTGCCGTGCTGGTCTCTAAGAAACTCAGTGATTTAGAGGGAGAGAGTGAGAGAACTAAAGCAATCAAGGTAACATTGGGATATGATGCTGTGTTGTACGGCAGAGGTAAGAATAAACAAAGGTGGGGGCTCAGGAAGGCTTTTTGGAGGAACAATGCCTGAGCTACAGCTTGCACAGTGAGGAAGAGTAAATAAAGCAGAGTAAAGGTAGTGAGAAAAAGGCAAGGTGACTATCGAAGGAGAAATTCCTAGCAGAAAAAGAAGTGCAAAGGAATAGAGATTACGAGATGAATACATTTGAGGAATCTCAAGTAATTCAATACGGCACAGAAGTGGCTACATTTGGGGTAAAGCAAGAGATAAAAGGCACGGAAGAATAATTGAAGAATTTGTGGGGTTTTCTTTTTACTTTTTATCAATATGTATCACAAATAAAGAAAAGTGAGTGTATTGTGAGTATAAATATTCTTTATAAAAAATAATATGAGCCCACCAGAACTCCCACAGAAAAATAGAACATTCCCAGCACCCTTTCCACATCCCTAACTCCCAAATGTAACTACAGTTTTGATTTCTAACAGCATAGCTTAGTTTTGTCTGTTTTTAAACTTTATTTAAATGCTTTTACTTACATTTTGCTTGTATATAATTCAGTTTTTTTATTCTAATTGCTACATAATATTACTTTGTGTGAATAAGCCACAATGTTTTCATTCACTCTACAGGTGGGCATTTAGATAGTCTCTGATTTTTAGGTATCACAAATAGAGTTGTCATGCTCATCCAGTATATGCCATTTGGTGGACACATGTGTGTATTTCTGCTGGGTACACCATTAGGAGTGGAGTTGGTGGAGTATAGCATATACCTGACTGTACAATTGTGGGAAAATAACTGATTCTATTCATCTTTTTGAGTGATATTTTTCATAGCAAAGAAGAGGATGGATGAAAGGATGGTGATAATAATTTTGGTGAGAATTGATTTGGGTTTAAATTAATATATGTCAATGAAGTAGAAATTAAGATATGTATCTGAGAGCTCTTTAGGAGGGAAAATAACTAAACTTGATGGCTTAATTAGACATGAAGTAGGGTTGAGATGACTTCCAGGCATCTAGCTGGGTCTGTATCAGTGCCATTCAAGGAAATGGAGCAAGGGGTGTCCAACCTTTTTTCTTTTCTGCTCACATTGGAGGAATAAAAGTTGTCTTAGACCACACATTGAATACATAAACTCTAATAAAAGCTGATGTGCAAAAGAAAAGGTCCACATATACATTACAAGATATCTTATGTTACAGATGAGCAAAACAGCCCTCCAATAATTTGCATGTGGCCTGTGGGATTCAAGATGGACACCCCTGGATAGGAATCACATTAAACAAGTATGAATATGCTTTCAGGAAAGTGTTAGTATTTATTTTGTGTATAAGAAGATAGAAAACTGACACAGATAATAGCAAATAAGTGGCTGATTTCCTTCATGATGATTTTTACCAGTTCTTTAGCCAAAATAATTCCCAGGGTCATTTATTAATTGCCATGAATTCTAGTAATTACACATAGTATATTATAAAATTTATATTCACTGAAACCCATAGAGGGCTAAAAAGACAGATCTGGTTTTAAATCTACCTCTATCATTCATAACTGGTATGAACTTAGGATAATTATTTAAGGTCTTAAGAGGCAGGGTGTTTTTTCTTTAGCTATAACACAAGAAGATATGTATACCTCTTGGATAATTCAGTAAGATGAAATATACAGTGTCTATTAGTGCCCAGTAAATAATAATTTTAAGTGATAGACATTATTATTGTCATATTTAGTTAGTACATCTCAGTGCTTTTTAAATTTACTACTTATAAATTCTCAAATAAAGAGGAGAGACCAACTTCATTTCCTTTCTCCCCTCCTCAACAATTTATCCTAAATCATGAGCATATGAATGTTGACTAAAAATTGACATTGTACTTAGCAGCTTTAAATCATTCCCAACCATTCCCTCTTAGGTAGCCTTTGTTTAAAATTAAGGATGTATGCACCAGTGTCTATTACAGCTCTGTCCTTTGCCACTTTTATTCAGTTTTAGTGATCTTATTCACCATTTTTATATTCTGTTTTTAGTTCATGCTTTCCATTACTATCTTTCAATCTTTAGCTATCATCTAGTTACTTTTCTTAAGCTCTTTTTCAGATTATTTACATAAGCTTATGGATTAATATATTGTCATACATATAAATAATGATTATTTTTTCCACTCATCATTTATCAACATGTTGCCCTATTGTCATAACAATTCAACTTTTCATTTAGCTGAACTTATGTTCATAATAGATATTTTCATATTACAAGTACATTTTCACAGTTTTCTTTCCTATATTTAAAATAAATTAATTTTGCGTCTTTGGCAGTATAATTAGAATCAACACAGTTCTGTGATGCCAATTGTACAAAGAACATCACCGTATGTTGAAGTGTAGATTGGTCCATGTCTTGGGAAGGAAGTTAACAGATCTAATGAATAGGCTACTGAATTGCTCTTTGCCTAGAGAAGACAGATTGTCTAGGTCTCAAAGTTCGGAATGAAATGAGCTAACTGAGAGTCCACTGCTATTGAACCAGGCATACTGAAGGAGAATGGAACTGTCACTAATTCATGGAATTTTGCCTATTCACCCATACACAACAGCAAAGATTGGTTTGCTTATTATTGAAATCCAGCCTGGGGGCATTGGTTTAGGAAATCTGCAGGTTTTCTGAAAGGCTGATAGAGTTTCCGCTAAGTGTACTGTACTTCACTGCATCTTTGCATCCTAGTCTAGATTTTCCCAGACAGTCCTCTGCTCCTGATCTCAGTGGCCTAAGGATAACACCAGTTTCAGCTGTCCAGATTTACTTTATAACAATCTATTTCCACAAAAAGTCTAGCCAGAGGATTAACAGGGACAGACAATATTTGTTCAATTTCTTTCAAGTCTGCTGCCTAATTTCTTGCCAACTGAATAGTTCTGGCTGTTTGGCATGTGGGCTAATATGAAGGGACAAAGCAGGAATCCCAATTCAGTCATGTATTCATAAGCCCTGAGAAAAGGGTTTCTTGACCCCAGTTGCAGAGAACTCCCTAAAGAACTTTTAAACATTATCGTGGCATGACCCCACCACCCAATTAAGTCAGAATCTCTGGGGGTATGTTTTGGGAATTGGATTTTCTTTTTAGTTCTCAGGATGATTCTAACTTGCAGCCAAGATTGAAAATAATGGCATAATTGTTTTTAAGGTAGCTTAGAGATCATTCAAGGCCCCTTAAAGATCATCTAATCCAATATGTGAAACAGATCAAAGTAGTTTTGGCTAACATGTAGAAGGGGTTCCAGATTCTTGTCTTTCTCCAAGGAGAAAATTGTTAATTATTGAGTCAAAATGATTTAATTACCCCATTTCTTATTACCAAAGTGAGATTATAAATCAGAACATTTAATGATCTGTCCAAGTTATGCAGTTGTACATCAATGCCAAGCCAGTGTTTTATTTTTACATATTGCTGTAGTCATGTTAAAATAATCAAATGGCACTCATCTCTCATAACAGCTTCTAACATTATAACTTTGGGGGATTTGAAAACATCAAACTCAAGCAGTTTGTGAATCAGCAGAAATTTTCCATGCCATTTTCAACATAGGCCTTTTGTTCACAATGTTTGATGTTTCTGTTCTGCTTATATTTCAAGATCTGGGACTCTACACCAGAGCTAATTTGAATGACGGGTTGCAGACTCTAATCCAGTGGAGATTTTTACCATCTTGTTTTTATAAAATTAATGTAGATACTGCTGAAAAGGTTCATGTGCTCATGAAGGTGCTTTTCCAAACTTGCAGGTGACAAGGTGGGAGAAGCCACAGACTGTCAGGTCATTGCAGATGAAGGATGAGAGCACAAACCAAGGAAGAGCAAATGAGGTGAGGGAGCTGAATATGAAGCAAGGAAGCTGCTAGTTTAATGAGCAAACTGATTATTTTTTTATGTAGCATCTATTCACATTTTTGTGTTTGATTTTGTCCTTTGATTGTAATAACAGGTTATGGTTACACATTATTAAAGATGAATACTAAAGTGACTAAATAAAAAGGCAAGAAATTGAGGATGATTGGTGTCATCTCAGCAGGGAGTGAAGGCAGAAGACAAGATCTTTGTTCTCAATCGCAGATACTGTGTGTACCTCACCCATATATTTTGAAATAACCTTAGAGTATTTTCTTTTTCCGCTGGTGCATTTGTGCTACCTTGCAGGTGTGGTAGCTCATGCTTATAGCCCTTGCATTCCAGGAAGTGGGTGGATTGCTTTAGCTCAGAAGTTCGAGACCAACCTGAGCAAGAACATGACCTCTGTCTCTACTAAAAATAGAAAAACTGACAGGTGTGGTGGCAGGTGCCTGTAGTCCCAGCTCCCAGCTACTCGGGAGGCTGAGGCAGGAAGACCGCTTGAGCATAGGAATTTGAGGTTGCTGACACGACGGCACTCTAGCCTGAGACAGCAGAGAGAGATTCTGTCTCAAAAAATAAAAAGGGGGGGTGCATTTGTGCTACCTTCCAATGATCAGAAATTATACATGTAGACAGAAGATGCATCTCTGCAATCCTGGAGCTACTGAACATGTTTATTTATAGATGATATATATTATCTGGGCATTCTGTGGTACTTATTAGAGCATTTCCAAAGTTTTTCTCTTAAACCAATTGTGCATTTCCAGAAAGCCACTACTGAATCCCTTCTGAGCAGAAAAAGATAATCTGTTTTTATGTCTTGGGAATATTGTATATATCATGAATGTTTTCTTTGAGAAAATCTCTAGAAATATTCCAAAATGAGAGAATTCAAGTCTAGACATTGGACATGGGTACATTGTCTAAGTGTCTGTAATTGGTTTGCTCTCAAATTTGGGGCATGTGCTTGTCTTTGAGATACCTGTATTTTGCATATACTAGGAAGAAGTTTTTGCAAATGTACACTTAGACATATACACAAATGTTCACAGCAGTGATTCTTATAATACCAAGAACAGGAAACAATTTAAGGATCCTTTGAAAAAAGAATGAGTAAACTGGGGTATTTGTAAACAATGAAATACTTTACAATAGTGACGAAGGATAAAGTATAGTTATTTACATGTATCTTAGAATAAAGTCCTATAACGTCAAGGGCTGATAAATCAGCATGAACTTATAAGTGCCACTAGTGGAAATGTAAATTCATATGACCACTTTGTAAAATAATTTGTGATTATCTTTTTTTTTTTGAGACAGAATCTCACTATGTTACTCTAGGTATACTGTTGTGGTGTCACTGACACAGCAACCTCAAACTCTTGGGCTTAAGCGAGTCTCTTGCCTCAGCCACCTGAGTAGTTGGGACTACAGGCACAGCACAGCAAGTGGCTATTTTTCTGTTGCAGTTGTCATTGTTGCTTAGCTGGCCCCAGGCTGAGTTCAAAACTGCCAGCCTTGGTGCATGTGGCCGGCACCACAACCACTGTGCTATAGGCGCTGAGCCAATTTGTGATGATCTTATGCTGTTGAAATGTAATAAACATTTGTGGAATGTTTATTATGTGCCATTTATTTTCCTAAATGTACAAGTGGTAAGTCATTTTGTCCTTATACCTGTGTTTGGTAAGTACTATAATTTTCATCATTTTGTATGTGAGGGAATTAACACAGAGAAATTGGGTAACTTAGACAAGGGGAAAAGTCTATTTCTGGTACAACTAGCATTGAATCCAGTCAATATGGCTTTAGAGTTTATCCTCTTAACCATTTTATTACACTGTCCCTTCCAACAAGTAAAGCCAGGAATTTTACTTATTGACACACATCCTAGAGAAATTTTCCCCATGGAACAAAGAAACGCTATAAGTCTGTTTGCTATGATTTAAATATCTTCTCAAAAAATCAGATTGAGGCTGAGCACATTGGCTCACACAAGTAATCCTAGCACTCTGGGAAACTGAGGCAGGTGGATTGCTTTAGCTCAGGAGTTTGACACCAGCCTCAGCAAGAGTGAGACCCTGACTCTAAAAAAATAGCCTGGTGTTATGGTGGGAGCCTGTAGTCCCAACTATTCAGGAAGATGAGATAAGAAGATTACTTGCGTCCAAGAGTTTGAGGTTGCTATGAATTATGATGCCATGAAAATCTACTCAAAGTGACAAAGTGAGGCTCTGTCTAAAAACAAACAAACAGGTTGAAATTTTTTGCTCTTTTGAGGGTATTAAGAAGTGGGATCATTTAGATGTGGTTAGGCCATGAGAGTCCTGTCCTCATGAATGGTTTAAGTTATTATCATAGGACTGGGTTGCTATGAAAGTGAGTTTGGCCCTTTTGGCTGTCTTTTTCTCTTGCCATCTGCCTTCTGCCGTGGGGTAATACAGCACAAAGATCCTTGCAAAACACCAACACCTTGACATGGTACTTCCCAGACTCCAGAACAATGAGAAATAATTTTTTCTTTATAATTACCCAGGTTGTGGTATTCTTTTGTAGCAACACAAAATGAAATAAGACAATGATTATAGCAAGTATGTTGTTAATAGAAAGATAAAGATGGAAATAACTAAAAAGTACCTCATTAATAACAGAATTGACATACAGTCATTTAGAAAATTAAATAACAGTGAAAATGAAATAACTATAGCGTGTAAATTGATACCAAGATAATGCTGAATGATGAAAGCCAGGGACAGAAGTTATAGATCATATATATATATATATGATATATATATAGATGTTCAAATACAAGCGGAACTAATCATATGTACTTACATATGAATGAAGGGTATAAAGTATGGGCATCACACTATCATAAAAAGTGACCAATGACCATTTGAAAAAATATGTTGTACTTCACTTAAATTTAAAAATGCAATATAAGCACATAGAGTAATGGGATTCTTTTGCTTATTGAATTGTAAAAAGTGTTGTATGCTTTCAAAGTACATGTTTCATGAGACTATTTTAAAAAATTACTCAAGCCTTTTTCATAAATTTCTCAAAATAATCTCTTTGTAAACATTTTGTGCAAGAAAACAACCAGGGATGGTAACAGAAATTTTGAGAAATCACAGCTTCATTTATAAAAATAAAAATGTAGTATATTAGCTAATCAGGACTATTATAACAAAGCACCACAAACTAGGTGGCATCAATAAGAGAAATTCATTTTTTTCACAATTCTGTAAGCTAGAAGTCCAAGATCAAGGTGGCAGCAGGCTTGGTTTCTTCTGACACTTTCCTTCTAGACTTGGAGGTGGTTGCCTTCTTGCTCTGCCCTCACATGTCATCCTGCTATGTTTTCTGTGTCTTAACTCCTAATACCAGTTGTACTTGATTAAGGACCCATCATGACAATCTCATCATTTTTTTTCTTTTAATAAAATCATAGCTGTGTACATTAGGGCAATCATGGGTTACAATGTGCTGGCTTCATATACAATCTGAAATATTTTCATCCAACTGTTCGACATAACCTTTATGGGATTTTCTTGGTTATTGTATGAAAACATTTGTATTCTGCATTTAGTAAGTTTCACCTGTACCCTTCTAAGATGCACCATAAGTGTGATCTCACCACTTACCTTCTCTCCACCCATCCTCCTCCCTCCCCTCCCCTTCTTTGCCCCTTT
>CAUYRH010017727.1:0-26924 GCA_963574655.1 Perodicticus potto
GGGCTTTATCCCAGGATCTCAAGACTGGTTCAATATATGTAAATCTATAAATGTAATCCAGCACATAAACAAACTAAAAAATAAGGACCATATTATTCTCTCAATTGATGCAGAAAAAGCTTTTGATAATATCCAGCATCCTTTCATGATCAGAACACTTAAGAAAATTGGTAGAGAAGGGACCTTTCTTAAACTAATAGAGGCCATCTACAGCAAACCCACAGCCACATTGTATTGAATGGAGTTCAATTGAAACCATTCCCACTTAGATCAGGAACCAGGCAAGGTTTCCCATTGTCCCCATTGCTCTTTAACATTGTAATGGAAGTGTTAGCCATTGCAATTAGGGAAGAAAAGGTGATCAAGGGTATCCACATAGGGCCAGAAGAGATTAAACTCTCACTCTTCGCAGATGATACGATTGTATATCTGGAAAACACCAAGGATTCTACTACAAAACTTTTAGAAGTGATCAAGGAATACAGCAGTGTTTCAGCCTACAAAATCAGCACTCATAAATCTGTAACCTTTATATACACCAACAATAACCAAGCCAAAAAAACAGTCAAAGACTCTATTCCTTTCACAGTAGTGCCAAAGAAGATGAAATATTTGGGAGTCTACCTAACAAAGGATATGAAAGATCTCTACAAAGAGAGCTATGAAACTCTAAGAAAAGGAATTGCTGAACAAGTCAACAAATGGAAAAACATACCATGCTCATGGTTGGGAAGGATCAACATTGTTAAAATGTCCATACTACCCAAAGCAATATACAATTTTAATGCAATTCCTATTAAAGCTCCATTGTCATATTTTAAAGATCTTGAAAAAGTAATACATCATTTTACGTGGAATAAGAAAAAACCTCGAATAGCCAAGACATTACTAAGAAATAAAAATGAAGCAGGAGGACTCACGCTACCAGACCTAAGATGGTACTATAAATTGATAGTGATCAAAACAGCATGTTACTGGCACAAAAACAGAGAGGTAGATATTTGGAACAGAATAGAGAACCAAGAGATGAACCCAGCTATTTACCTCTATTTGATCTTTGACAAGCCAATTAAAAACATTCAGTGGGGTAAAGACTCCCTATTTAACAAATGGTGCTGGGAGAACTGGCTGGCGACCTATAGAAGACTGAAGTTGAACCCACACCTTTCACCACTAACGAAGATAGACTCACACTGGATTAAAGATTTAAACTTAAGACATGAAACTATAAAAATACTAGAAGAAAGTGCAGGGAAAACTCTTGAAAGAGTTGGCCTGGGTGAATACTTTATGAGGAGGACCCCCAGGCAATTGAAGCAGTATCTAAAATACACTACTGGGATCTGATGAAACTAAAAAGCTTCTGCACGGCCAAGAACACAGTAAGTAAAGCAAGCAGGCAGCCCTCAGAATGGGAGAAAATATTTGCACGTTATGCTTCCGACAAAGGTTTAATAACCAGAATCCACAAAGAACTCAAATGTATTAGCAAGAAAAGAATAACTGATCCCAACTTAGGATGGGCAAAATATTTGAAGAGAAACTTCTCTAAAGAAGATAGGCACACCGTCTTCAGACAAAAAATGCTCATCATCCTTAATCATTAGAGAAATGCAAATCAAAACTACCTTGAGACATCATCTAACTCCAGTAAGAGTAGCCCACATAACAAAATCCCAAAACCAGAGATCTTGGCATGGATGTGGAGAAAAAGGAACACTTCTAAATTGCTGGTGGGAATGCAAACTAATACGTTCCTTTTGGAAAGACGTTTGGTGAATACTTAGAGATCTACAAATAGACCTGCCAGTTGATCCTATAATTCCTTTACTTGGTATATACCCAAAAGATCTAAAATCACATTATAACAAAAATATCTGTACCAGAATGTTTATTGCAGGCCAATTCATAATTGTTAAGTCATGGAAGAAGCCCAAGTGCCCATCGACCCACAAATGGATTAATAAGTTGTGGTACATGTATACCATGGAATATTATGCAGCCTTAAAGAAAGATCGAGACTTTACCTCTTTCTTTTACCATGTTTACGTGGATGGAGCTGGAACATATTCTTCTTAGCAAAGTATCTCAAGAATGGAAGAAAAAGTCTCCAATGTACTCAGCCCTACTATGAAGCTAATTTAATTTAAAGGTTTCATATGAAGGCTATAACCCAACTATACCACAAGAATATGGGAAGGGAGGGGTGGGGGGAGGTTGGGATGGAGGGAAGGTAATTGGTGGGGCCACACCTATGGTGCATCTTAGAAGGGTACTGGTGAAACTTACTAAATGCAGAATACAAATGTCTTCATACAATAACTAAGAAAACGCCATGAAGGGTATGCTGAACAGTTTGATGAAAACATTGCAGATTGTATATGAAACCAGCACATTGTACCCCTCGATTGCACTAATGTACGCAGCTATGATTTAATTAAAAAAAAAAAAAAAAGGTTTCACCAAATGCATTCCCAAACCAATTTTCTATCACCTAACTATTTTTCATAAAACTTCAAAATGGCACTAGAAGGAAAGTAGTAATTACTTCCTATCTTTAACTGCCCAGAAATGAATTCCAAACATGATAAAAACAAAACTTGGTTTTATAAATAAACAAAATCAACCTTGCTCACAGTTTGTACATTTGTTAGATGCAAGTGTAGAAGTAAAAAGTGTCATGGAAAGTTAGACTTTTAAAAAAAGTCAAAGTAAGTATCAATATATTTTACACACTGTTAAATGACAGTCGTGGTACTAATTAACAGTAAAGAGTCAAAGTAATTCAGAAAATTATCAAATCTTTGAGCTTTCTGTTCACCAATGCACTATGGAAGAGAGAGATCCATTTTTTATTGAGGCTTTGGCTCATTATAATCTGTTTCTCTTTCTTTCTAGCTGGTATAAATGATAATCAAAATCTAAACTCTGCCTTCTCAGGTCTTTTAACTGCCAGTTTTCATTGGAATATACAAAAATCTTACAACATAAAGTGTGTTACAGTGAAAATTCCAGCTGGCCTTAGTTGTCTTAAGAAACCAGAACAGCTATGTGAACGCCTTCATAAATGTTCACCCTTTGGTGAAAGGAGAGGTAAATAGACTGAAATAAACAATGTGGGAGGGCTGCTGTAGCCAAATGAATTCTCTTTCTGCAAGAAACAGTAAACTCAAATGTCCTGTTTCCCTAGAAACTATCAGCACCCACTTTTCCACATAATTCCTTTCAAAGACTTTGCTGGAGCAGTCTATCTTTATCTTGAGAACACACTACAACTATATACACAATATAGTATACATCTTTTAAGGACTAATTCTCCTCAAGATTTGAGAGTTCGATAACTCAGGGAAATTTGCGCTCAAAGAGAAAAATATCTTTCTTTTTTTTTTTTTTTGAGACAGAGCCTCAAGCTGTCACCCTGGGTAGAGTGCCGTGGCATCACAGCTCACAGCAACCTCCAACTCCTGGGCTCAAGTGATTCTCCTGCCTCTGCCTCCCAAGTAGCTGGGACTATAGGTGCCCGCCACAACACCCTGCTATGTTTTGGTTGCAGCCGTCGTTGTTTGGCAGGCTCAGGCTGGATTCGAACCTCCAGCTCAGGAGTATGTGGCTGGCGCCTTAGCTGCTTGAGCCACAGGCGCTGAGCCGAAAAATATCTTTTAATTTATGCTACATAGTAAGGCATTTGGATACTTAAGAAATGAGTAAAATTGCTGAGACACTGAAGTTCTCACCATAAAAAAAGATAAAGTCTATTATGATAGCCTAATTGTTGTCCTTTCTTATATATCTTCAAGTATTTTGCTTACAATATTCTTTAAAGAATTTCTTATCTAAAGTTCTGAGTTCCAATAGTGAACCCAGCCCCAAGAAACATCAGTACTGATATCAGCTAGTCGTTATGGAAGGAAAGGGAATACAATTCACCTTGACCCAGGGACTCATAACACACAACCATACACTGTACTACAAGATCAAAGAGTAACATTTTATGTGAAATATAGTATATTGGCCTATTGTTTTAGTCTCTTCAGGTATATATATTACAGGGGATTGTACAGAAATATGTTCCTGACAAGAGTTCCATTTCTGGTGTTTGTAGGTACACTAATGAAAACTGATTATCAAAATGTTTTTTTACGTTCTGTGTGGGATGTATCTGTCAGATAATTCATGCACACTTGACACTAAGATTTAAAGCTCTTTCTTCATCAGCCAACCAAATACCCGTCTTTTTTTCTCAGTACTCCATACTGTAAACTATATTCTGCCCCACCCCCATTCTCATGTCCTATTTTAGTAAATAAAGTTTTATGAGAACACAGCCATTCCCATCATTTACATATTTCCTATGGCTGCTTTTGAGTAGAGTTTAATAGTTACAACAAGGAGGGTTAACATCTACAAAACCTAAAACATTTACTCTTTGGTCCTTTAACAAAAAGTTTGCTGATCCTTGCTCTATACCCCATCTACCCATCTTTACTCTTCCAATTTTACTCTCATTTTTTTCTGAAGTACATGTCCCTAACACCTTATTAATTATAAATCCTAATGGTCATTCTACTTTCAACATCTGGCTTGGAAGAAAAAGAACTGCCATGAGCTTTTATAACATAAACTTTCCTCTTCTTTGTGTGTTTTTTGTACTCACTCCAGTTGCACTCCTGGGTGGGTGCTGCTCCATACCTGTTATTTCCTGCACAAAAGTGCCCAGAGAAGTCCCTTTGCTGAGGAGGATGAGCAGAAGCTGACCACTAGAAAAGCCATAAACCTTGACACAAGGCCTCATCTCCCCAGAGGATAAAATGAAGGAGAGCATCTTTATTTTTGATTACATGATTCAAGAATAATACACAAATCTAAAACTGTATTTTATATTTTTCTCAAGAAGTGTTTGATTTTACATATTTGGACAATCAGAATTTTGAGTATCCAAACCATGAATGTAAACTTATTAAAAAGTTTTAAAAATTCGCTATGACTCACCAGTTAAAAAGCAAAATGTTTTATATAAAAAAAAAAAAATTAGCACTCAGCAACTCTGAACTGATTATTTGAGTCACATACTCAGAGGGGCCTTAGGTCAAAATATGAAGTACAGTAGTCTCCTTATTTGAAGGGGATATGTTTCAGGAGCAATAGTGGATGCCTGAAGCCCCGGATAGTACCAAACGCCACAGATTACTGTGCTTTTCCAAGCTGATAATTGAGATGATTACTAAGTGACTAACGGGCAAGTAATGCAGAAAGTATAGATACACCAGACAAAGGGATGAGTCACATCCCAGCTGGCATGAGATTTTATTGCCCTACTCAGAATAGCACACAATTGAACACTTATGAATTAAATACCACTTCTGGAATTTTTAATTTAATATTTTCAAACAGTGGTTGATGATGGGTAACTGAAACTGTGGAAACAGAAACAGTGAGGTGGGGGTATGGTGACTCGCCCCTATATTTCTAGCACTCTGAGAAGCTGAGGTGGGAGTATGGCTTAAGAGTCTCAGGAGTTAGAGACTATCCTGACCCCTGAGAAAGTGCTAGGATTACAGGTGTGAGCTAAGGGGCCTGGCTACCTCTTCTCTTTCTTGCCTTGCATCTTCTCTCCCCTTCTCTCCCCTCCCCTTGTCTCCTCTCCTCTCTTCTCCTTTATTGTCTTTTCTTATTTGAGACAGAGTCTCTCACTCTGTCACCCAGGCTATAGTGCCCAGTGCTGTGGTGTCATCATAGCTCACAGCAACCTCAAACTCCTGGGCTCGAGCAGTCCTTCTGCCTCAGCTTCCTGAGCAGCTGGAACTACAGATGTGTGCCACCATGCCTGGCTAATTTTTTCTAGTTTTGGTGGAGACAGATGAAGGTGAGGTCATTGGGAGTTATCTTAGAATTCTACCTACTACAGTTTTGTCTTTTCTTTCTATTCACATTCATAGCATTGGTAATGATGCCATAAAATACACACTGTTATTTTATGGCTAGTAACTTCACTCTCAGCTACTTGTCAACATAGTAATCCTCCATGACTGTATAAATCACCCTCCTGAAAAGCATAGTAGCTGGCAAGACAACAGTGGTAAGATCAAGATGTTGTAGAAGGAAGGAGATTAGAGCCCCAATGAAAGGGTCATTACATATGCGTTAGAGCCGTGGTTCTCAACCTTCCTAATGCCTCAACCCTTTAATACAGTTCCTGTGGGTCATGACCCACAGGTTGAGAACCAGTGTAGTCTGTGCATTCTTCACTAAGCATCTGGTTCTCCCAAAAAAGCATATTAATTAACTGTTAATTACTGTTAAAGTAGATTGCCCTCCATAATGTGAGTGATCTCATCTAACAGCTGAAGGCTTGAATTGAACAAAAGACTGACATCCTCTGAGCAAGAGGAAATTCTTCCAGCAGATAGCTTTTGGACTTGAATTGCAACATCGTCTTCCCCTGGGTTACCAGCCTGCTGGCCTACCCTGCAGATTTTGGACTGGCCAGCTTCCATAATCACATTAGCCAGTTCTTTAAAATAAATGTGTGTATGTGTGTATAAATATAGATATATCTTTATCTATAGGTACGCATCTTGTTGATTCTGTTTCTCTGCAGCACCCTAACACGGGAGTCTGAAGGAACATCTACACTCTGAGAGCAGCAGTCTGTGTTGCTGGGAATTTTCTTTCCCTCACAACAGCCAAGGCTTTGCTGTTGAACCAGGGTCACCACCTGTGCTAACAGTCCTTTTGTCAATTTGACATCAACAGTCATCCTTTTCAAAGGTTTCCTATTCATCACATAGGAGAAACCAGGAAACAGGTTTCCAGAATCCACTTCTTTCTGTGGTTCCAGGTGAAAGTCTGCCCATGAGAGGCTTTTGCAGATCAGGAGATCTAGAAGGCAGGCTTTCCTTTTTGTCTGCTTTCTGTTTTCTCCTGACTAGACCCTAACTGTATGTCTCTTCTTTGGAGAGTAAAGGGGAAGAAAGCACTTCATTCTTTCCTACTAAACGGCCTCAAGTCTGAACTACCCTAATTATCAGCTACAGTACAATAATTCTGAACTCCATGACGATCATAATCCTCTTACAGAAAGTCTTGTGGCTTCTATGAAAAGTAGGTCAATTTCTCATCCTCCGGTTTTGAAGTTCCACAGGCCTGTGGTCATGGAGGAGACCCAACACAGCTCTCTACAGAGCAAGAATAACGTGATTCACCACCAAAATTATTTCCATTACATTTCCCCCACAAAAGCAGGTTTCAATTCATTTTATACAACCACAATTGAGACACTAAAATAGGTCTTCCCAAAACAAAGAAGATAAATTAATGGTTTTGCTTTTAGAAAAAAAACTGTTGGCAAGATTTAAACTACAGCTTAACTCTCTTAAATCTCTATGTGACTTGTATGTTTTCTCTATTTCATGTCACAGGCCCCCTACTATAATAAGATGAACCATAAAACTCACCCTATTACAATAGGACCAACCTTAACCTCTTAACCTGACTACAAGTCCCTGGTCCACCCAGTCTCTGCAAAACATCTCAGATACGCTCCACTTAAAATGTTTTGAGTTCAGGCCTCATTAGCCTTTTTAGGATCTCTTGACTTAATCTTGATCCTTTAGGTCTGAGGGCCAATGCACCTGCTATTCTCTTTGCCTGAAAAAGGTCCCATGAACTCTGCTCCCACCGTCACACCCTTTGCCTCAGTATTTCCAGCTCACTCTCTAAGTCTCCTTTTAAACACCCCTTCTATGGTGGGTTTAGTTCTTCTTGCTATGCACACATTATATTGTACTTCCACTTTGGGCACATATTAGAAATATAAATCACTCATTTTTAAAATGCCTTTTTTTCCTTCTAGACTACAGTTTCCTGTTTTTACATTTTCATGACAGTATCCTTCATACCTGGAGTAGTGTTTAGCTAATAGACCTTTCATGTGTATTGAATAAAAGAAAAGGAGGAAGAAAGGAGTGTGAAGTGATGGTTAAAATTAAACTCCCCCCTGGGTTGGTGATATTGCAGGCAGCATTACGGGAAAAGGAATCCATGGTTACTAAAGAGAAAAGACCTCCATAGAAGCCAAGATAAGTATTCTCCCCAGAAAATTAGTAACAGGAGCTGGACTGCTAAACAGAACTTTGTTTGTTGGAGATGGTAATGATGAGAAAAACTGGTGAAGGGTCTTTATCTGCGGGGGGACAGGGGTGTTTGTTTTTTGAGACAGAGTCTCTCACTTCGTTGCCCCTGGTAGAATGCTGTGGCATCACAGTTCACAGCAACTTCAAACTCGTGGGCTCAAGGGATCCTCTTGCCTCAGCCTCCTGAGTAGCTGGGACTACAGGCAACACCACAACGCACAGCTATTTTTAGAGATAAGGTCTCACTCTGGCTCAGACTGGTCTCAAACTCATAAGCCCAAGCAATCCACCCATCTCGGCCTCCCAGAGTGACAGGATTCAGGCATGAGCCACCATGCCTGGCCTATCTGCAGTTTTATATAGCGGAATAAATTATGAAGCCAGTTTGGCTGACATGGCAGTGGGCTGGGGGAAGCTGCAGGGCCTCGATTTGGGGTACATTTAGTTGCCCTATTTCCCAGCTGAACTCTACAGTCTGTGTCAGCAAACAACGGCTCCAGATTTTTCCGGTTCTTGGCAATATAAACAGCCTGAATCACAGAACTGGAAACAGAGCAAATGTTCCCTATTCTCCTCTCTGTTTACACAAGCAGCCACTTGCCACATGAAAAGGAAAGAAGTGAATACATTATGTCACCTACTCAGAATATGAGGAGAGCAGCTCACAATTTGAATCAAGCAATTTGTCCTACAAGGTCTAATAATTTCCTTTCATTATTCTCCACTTCCTCATGCTACCTTTATAACCATCCCCCAAAAGGTTATGTCTAAAACGTCAACACAGTAACTTCCCCAAGGATTTGCGCGCGCGCGCGTGTGTGTGTGTGTGTGTGTGTGTGTGTGTGTGTGTGTGTGTGTGTGTGTGAGAGAGAGAGAGAGAGAGAGAGAGAGAGAGAGCGAGAGAAAGAAAGGAAGGTGAGTTGACACTGGGGCCTTTTGCTCCTTTGGTTTACAAGCAGAAAGAACTTGGCACTGTCAGTCCCTTAACTGTCAGTTAAGTCAAGCCAGGTCAAAAGAAAAGGTCAGGTCAAGAGGAAATATGAGATACACTGCAAGGGTTTGTCTTTAGAACTAGATGCATGGACATTTGACAACACTACACAACTGCTTATTGTGTGAACATGTACCAAAATGTTACAGCAAGAAATTTCCACAATAAAAAAAATGAAAAGTCTTGTGTAGGAGGTTGAGGAAGTGAGAATGAAAAGCAATTGTGTTCCTGGCTTTAAATTATGGGAAAGACTAGTGAATGTAAAAGGGAAATACCGCTTAAGAATTATGTGTATTGAAAAAAAAAACACACAACGTGGAGCAAAGGTGCTGTAAATACTCTATATTCAAGTGCAAAGTATTTCTCAGGTGTCTGAGAAAATGAAAGAATCAAACTGACACACACAAACGTATATAGAGATACACATTGAGTAAGGAAAATAAGAGGAGGCTCATGTTAATAAAGACCTCCAAAAATTCTCAGCCATCATACTACACTTTTAGTTTTCAGTTTGTGTTCTCAGGGTGCTTTCACCTTCTTTCCTTCCTGTGTTGTTCACAGCATCCTCTCAGTCTTGATTTTTTCTTGCCTAAATTCACATAACTTTCCAACATATTTTCCATGACAAAAACCATTTCCCTTTCTTCCTAATAGGTGTCAAAATCTAATCTATTATTTCTTTAAATTTATTAGTTTCTTAAATCTCCCCCAAGCCATGGCAAATCAACCTTTGGCAAAACGAGAAAAAAAAAAAAAGCCACTAAAAATTTCCTTAAAATCTTCATTTCATCCATGCTTCAATCCTTCCCACTCCCCTGACATGTCTTATTTTTTTTAACCCGTGTATCTTCAGGATAGATTCTTTAAAGTGGGATTGTTGACTGAAAGACAGAAATCCATAGATTGTTTTGCTAGATAGATAATGTCAAGTTGTCCTCCACTGAGAACATTGCATTCCCCATACCACACCAGATTGTAGACATTTATAATTTTGCCAATTTGGTAACTGAGAAATAATATCTCAGTATAACTTTAGTATGTGATTCTTTTATTATGAGCAATATATATTAATATGTTTTGAAATGTAAAGTATTTTGTATTATTTTTCTATAAACTTTCCATATCTTTTTTCTTTAGATTTTTATCTATTTTTCTACTAGGTTTTGATCATTTTCTTCTTTGTATGTATTCGATTAGACCTTTGTGTCTGAAATAAACAAATATTTGTTCTTAGTTTTCGTTCATTTTTTATTTCCTTATAATATTTTTTACTATGTTAAAGATCTTTTATATAGTTAAGTTTATCAGTTTTTATACTTCTAGAGTTAACTCTATTCTTTTTCTTGTATTTTATCTTTACAGTTACTTCTCTGAAACATTTGCAGTTTGTCCCAGTGTATGGGATAAAAAAGAGATCCATTTTTATCTTTTTCCATGTGGCTATCCATGTATCCTAACACCACATAATTATATTTATTTGAGATGTTGTCTTTTTTATATACTAAATTCAACATAAGTTTAGGTCTGTTTCTAGATATTCTTCTTTGTTTCATTCGTCTTCTACCTACCAATATCATGCACTTTTCATCAGAGGCACTAACAAGGGTAGTTTCCCCAAACCCACACACTGGTTTTTGTTTTCAGAGTTTTTCTAGATGTTCTTTGTTTATTCATCTCAACAGCTCTTAAAAGAATCTAATGATATTTTTATTGCCATGGCATTATATTTATAAATTAACTTAGGAATAATTGAATACATAACCTTTCTAAAATGTTAAAGTTATATAACAAGAATCTTCAAATTGTTAGTACTTTTGACATAGTAATTTCTCTTCTAGAAATATATCTTAGGGCAGTAATCTGCAATTACAGACAATATTAAGTCCATGTAATGTCATTACAGAAGACTCAGATCTATCAGAAATGCTATGCAGAGTTCTTTAGCATCTCTGAGTTCTTGGAACATAAAGAAACTTGCACTAAAAATCTACCTGTCTTCACCATGAATAACAGAGAGGAGCTAATGCCTTCAGAAGACTTCTCTGGAGCTATACTGAGCCACCAGCCACTCAAAGAAGTTAAGGACAGTTACAGGGAGAACAATGGCACCTAAAGGAACATCAAAAAGAAGCTGGTATGCAATCTATTGTGTCTTTAAAGACAGAGACTACCTACTGCCCACACTGCAGACCATAAGATGGTTACCCAAAGGTTAAGTGTCCAGCACTAATGTGACTCTACAGTGACTATGGGACACCAAGGTGGCAGCGAATCAGCACAGCATGGATACACTGCTAACCCTGCACTCAGCAGCAATAGCACCCCAGGGGACCATCAGTGTACCCTGTGTCTGCAGCAGCAGGAGCTATAGTAGATCCAGCTAAGAAGATATGCATCCAGGTGACCATGGGCCTCCCAAAGCCTCTAGTGGGGCGAAACAAGGGGGCCAATATGCTGAAAACTTTAGGGAGCTATATGTCACAGCGGGGTTCTGCAGCTGAGGCTTTGCTCACCCAGAAGGGTGGAAGCCAAAAATCTATCTCCAGATGCCTTGAACAAGCTAAGATATCTCAACCAACATCCGTTCTATCACCAGCTCTGTGTCCCCAGGGATGATGCCTTTACCCTAAAGCTGAATGGGACATAGGTGCTCCAAAACATCAAATCTCACCTTCCAAGTGCTTTGCTATCTCAATGTCCAAGTCCTGCACTCTTCCTGAGTCTTTTCTCCACTGTGGACTTAGATCCATCCAAGAAAGGAAAAGGGAAGCCACCAAAGTGACTGTCAAACCCAAAGATGATGTTGTCTTCTACAAACACAAGTGTAAGTGTTCACTGAAGCAAGCTCTTTGGGACTGATAGCTCCTTTTGGATCCACCTTCACTCCCACACTGGAGAGAGACCTTTCATGTCTTCTGGCTGTGGTCATGGCTTCACCACCAAGAATAACCTCAAGAAGCACTTTCACCAACATCCCAAGGTAAAGAACTCCCCTCCCTGACCCCCAGCTGTTTGCCAAGTTTTAGGATAAAATGGTGACAGGCAATGGCATTCCCTATGCACTCTCTGTACCTGTGCCCATAAATGAATCAAGCCTCTCTTTAGGTAGAATATTTGTCCTTATAATAGAGGCCCTCTCCATAGGGCCTATCTCAAAATCTCTTTTGAGGACTAACCCCAAGAACCTCATGAGTGGCCGACTGCCTCGCAGCCCAGGACTTCTACAGAAAAAGGGCTGGCCCATACTACCTGGGGGTGAGGCCAAACTACAATACCCCAAGGATTGACAGCGTCCAAGAGAGGGAAACCCCCGAGCCCGGGTCAGAGACCCTGAAAGTGCAGCACCTGGTGAAAAACATCGCAAGGCCACCACTAGTCCCAATGAATATCACATTTGCTACCATGTCTTAAGCTGTCAAAGTTCTCTCAAAATTACCACACCCACACCAAGGAGAGAGCATTCCAGTATAATATCTGTGGCTGAGATTTTTCTAACAAAGGCAAACTGAAGGCATATCTTGAGGCTCACTGAACCAACACATCCATAAAGATATGCCCCAAAGTCAAAAGAAATTTACCAATATGGCTTTGTGCACCAATAAATAGAAAATCCTGGAACTTTATACTTTCTGAGCCATGATATGGTCAGTGAAAATGGCAGTACAACCCCACTCCCTGCTTCCTCCCTCTTTTCAGATTTCCTAAAACCCACAGCCTGGACAAGGAGGATTCAGAGATAGTCGAGAGGCAAACAACTTGGCTCCACCCCTCCCCTGGGAGGGGAAGCCTGGAAGGAGGAAGAAAGGAAGCCAGGCGTGCTCTGTAGGTAGGACGAAGTTTTGTTGTTGTTTTTTTTTTTTTTCTCCTTTTTTGTTTGGTTGCAAGTAGGAAGGGTTAGGGTTAGGGATAGGGGTAGGGTCAGGGTCCCACTCCACCACCTCTGGCCTCTGGGAAGACATCACTGCTTCCACCATACTTCCTCTTCCTGTTGGCAGTGGCAATCTCTGGAGGTATGAAGAAGAGAGGTGAGTGGACAGGAAGATGAAAGAAGCAAAGCTGCCTGCCACAGGACAGGCACCTAAGTGAACAAGAAAATAACTGAAGTAACACACCCACATGAATATAGCTGCAAGACAGGATGGCAAGTGAGGAAAGATAGACGTGGTAGAGAGCAAGCTCCTGGAGCTGAAGGAGAAACATAAAAAAGCCTAGAAGAACAAATAGGTGTCATTCTGCCATGGAGGACACAGCAAGAAGGCCTTCACCAGATGTGGGCCCCTCCACCTTGGAGTTCTCAACCTCCAGAACCAGGCTTGTGTCCAGAGGGAGAGATATTGGACTGAAGTGGATGGAAACCAAATGAGAAGAGCTCTGCATTGAGAGGACTGTGTGAGGTACGTATCACCCAGGCTGAACCAAGTAGCAGAAACAAGAAAGTGGAAGAAAAACAACAGGTACAAGTCCAGCTCCCAGAGGAAGGGAGATCCCTCCCCTCAAATGGGAGTTTCGCAGAGGGTGACCAGTCAGCCAGTAAACTGGGTTCAAAAGTCTCCTGACCTTATCCCATAGGCGAGCAGTTGCTAAGTCCCAGTCCTCCTTCATTATTGAGGTCCCACCCCCTGAGGCTGGGCCCCATTCTGTCTGGCACAAAAGACCAAATATTTTTCCTGCAATCCTGAGCACCTAGATTGCCCTTCCCCCACCCTAGTGGCTGGAAGGAATGCCCCCTACAGAGTCCAGAGTGCTTGACAAGCTCACTGGGAAACTGGGGAAGTGTGATGGCTACAGTGTGAGAACAGTAGCATGGCAGTCCAAGCTTTTGTGGTGACAGGATAAACGACCCATCTCCAGCTCCTCAGGAATTCTCAGGGGATCTGTTTTCTGCCCTTGAGGACAACTTCCAAGCTCCATTGGGTGGGTGGGGCCAGTGCTTAAACGACTTTGACTTGTTAATGAACTTTAGACCTGCCCTCTCCACCAGGCAAGGCTCTCTGAGCTTGACTAGATGGGCAGGCAGGTGTCTAAGTGATTTTGGACCTCTGGCCTCCTCCAGACAAGGCTCTCTGAGTTCAACTGGCAGGGAAGGGATGGGGTTTAAGCGACTTTGGGCTGAAATTCGGACCTCTGGCCTCCGGGGTTTAAGTGATTTTGGACTGAACTTTGGGCCTCAGGCCTCCACCAGGTGGGGCTCTCTGAGCTCTATTGTGGGTGGGGTCAGAGTTTAAGTGACTTTGGACTGAACTTTGGATTAACATTTTCCACTGGGACCTCTCTGAGCTCAAGTGAGTGGGCTGTGCCCAGTGTCTGAGTGACTCTGTCTGTGCTCTGAGTCTATGCCATCTACTGAGCTGCAGCCCTCAGTGCTCAATGGCTGGATGGTGCTGCCTGAGCTGGGTTTGAATCTGCGGCAGTGGTGCAGGGCTACAGCACACCATGAGTCAGCATTGGGCAGACCCAGGTGCTCATCAGCCCTACACCATCAGTGTGGGGATCTTTACTTGGTGAGCCTGGTTTGAATCTGCTGCAGTGGCGTGGGGCTGTAGCACACGGTAGTGGACTGGGGCGTGGGGCTGTCAGCTTCGGTAGTGGACCCCAGGCACTTGTCAGTTTCTCCTGTGGTATGGGTCTCAGGTGCACCCCCTACCTCCCCTAGGGGCACCTTATGAAGGTCTGTGTGACCTGCATCCCAGAGCCAGAGTTCCAGGAGCTGGGACATCGGGCTTGCAGAGACAAGCAGACATCAGATGTTAACAAGAAGACATCGGACATTAATGAGCAGATGGTGGAAGTTAAATGTTGAACAGCTGTGGTACTTCAATGTGTGTGTGTGTGGGGGTCAGGGTCGGGGCAGGGAGCATGTTTCCCATGCATGTGCCAGACACTCTCAATAGATAGTGATTGTGGAGTTTGCCTGAGGCCTTTCCCAACACATAATAGGGCCCCCCCCTCTTGCAAGCTTCAAGTTACAATCCATGGTCCAACTTGCTTCCTTGGTGATGGCTCCAACAACTGGCGTAGTCAGCAGGATAGCAGATGTGGACCGAAGGGGAATATCACTCCAAGTAAGTGTACCCTTCAGCAATATGGCAGGAGGGAGTTAAGGGGAGGAAAAAGGGACTGTCCTTCTAGACTGACCAAGGGACAACATAGCCTTTGGCCACCACAGTTACCTACCAAGAGGGCAACGTCACTTAAAGTGAGGACCCTTGGGAAACCATAGATAATGTGCAATAAATAGGTGACCTACCAATGGATAGGGTCACTCAGAGTGAGTGACACCTTTGGCAAATCATAGGCACCTACCAAAGAGATATTAATATGTTTGGCAAATAATAAGTCACTCCCTGTCTGACCTACCAAGGGCAATGACAACTGAAGTGGGAGGGAGCTTTTTAAATAGCAAAATGAATTACAGGAAGGCCATGGGTGGTTCTTAGTCCATGGAGTCGCAATAGTTCCACACTGATGATGAAGGTGATGAGGTGGTGCAACAGGTTCAATCAGAATAGGATGTGGAGGAATGCGAGCCTTTAGACTGTGTCCTCCCATCCATTTCCACCTTCACGCTTCAATAAAGTTAAGCTGAATCAAACCCTACAAGTCAGGGAATGTGAAATTTGTGAGAGTTCTAGTCCTCCCTCAGACAAGGAGGTATGTGACATGAATACTAAAGGAGACACCTTGATAACTATCATGGCAACTCAGATTAAACAGTTAGAATACCAGTTGAATGATACCATATAAAACCTCCGGCACTGCCCTCAGCACCCTCTTATGAAGACAGCTCTCTCATAACTCCAGTTATGAAAGCACTGTTAGAGGGTCACCAAACGGGAGACTTTACTTTGGAAGATACTTTGTGGCTCTTTCCTGTTACATTTACTGATATCCCTCCCCCTCTGCAATATCCTTAAGGGGGCCAATACTTTAGTCATCATATGTTTACTTTTAAGATTCTAAAACAGGCTGTAACACAGTATGGCCTGTAGTCCCTGTTCTCTAGAGGCTTATTACAGGGACTTGTGCAAAAGGAGCAACTTATCCCATATGATTGGGACCTGACAGCCAGAACGGTTCTCAAATCTGGTCAATATTTGCAATTTAAAACTTGTTGGAAGGAAGAGGCTGACCTGCTGACCTGAACATTCCCCTACTAGAGGAATGTTCCCATAACTTCAGAATAGCTTGCTGGCTCTGGTCATTCCAAAACAACTTCAGTATGACGAAATAGCTACAGTACAAACAAAGCTGTCTTGTCTTTGAGCCTAGGAAAAGGTTCAGGCACCTGAAGATGTCCCTAAATCTTTCATTAAAGTAATGCAGTCTGGAAATGAACCTTACACTGATTTTTCAGCTCGATTACAAAAGTCAGTGGATAAAGCTGTTCCTCAGCTGGAACTTAAGAGATACACTTTTTCAAACCTTAGCATTTGAGAATGCTAACTGAGTATCAAAAGATTTTGCATCCTCTGAGGGCACAAAATGCTCCTCTAGAGGAATATACACAAGCATGCTCTGATGTGGGAACTGAACCCTATAAGGCTAATCTTCTTGCTGCCACCCAAAAAAAACAGATTCGAATCAAACTTTGTTACATGCCACAATTATGGGAAGCCAGGCCATGTAAGAAAAGAGTGTTGGAAAAGGAAAAGCAATCAGAATACCAATGGGAAGGGTAATGTCAATATTCAAAAGAGACAAGGAAAATGCAATCCCCCAGGGGTATGCTCCAGGTGTAAAAGAGGGTTCCAATGGGCTAATGAGTGCCTCTCCCAATTTGATAAGAATGGAACACCTTTACATCAGGGAAACCATTGGCTGGGCCCAACCCAGGGCCTACGGACAAAAAATACTCACCAGTAAATTCAGCCCATCCAATCCCTTTTACACTTCACCTCAGGTAGTGCCACTTTAGATTTGCCAGCATGTGATAATGTTCTTTCACTTCTCAACATGGGAGTAAAGAAATGAAGAACAGGAAAATGCAGCCCTATTCCCCCAGACTCTGTTGGGCTATTGCTGGGGAAAAGTGTTTTAACTTTTTATACTGACTTCATAGGGGAAATACAAATCATGATCTCAGTAAACTAACCCACTCAAATTCTAGCCAGACAAAAGATTTCCCAGTTATTACTTCTGCCTTGCATTAAACTACAAAATACTGATAAAAAATACACCGATGATCTTGGCAGTACAAACAGTATTTTTTGGCAAACATCTATTGATAAGAATAGGTTTCAATTAATACTCACCTTGAAGGATAAATTCTTTATTGGCCTATTGGATATTGGCACAGATGTTTCCTTTATGGCTTTAAATCAATGGCCTAAACAAATAGTTGATGTTACTTTTATGGGTATAGGAACTTTAAATTCAGTTTTTCAAAGTACACTGCCTTTAACCTGTTTGGGACCAGATAATCAATATGCTCAAATTCAGCCATACATAGCTGATATACCCATCAACCTGTGGGGCGTGACTAACTTCAATAATGGAAAGCTATGGTTAACTATTCCCCCGTCTTCTGCAAATTCTTTTCAGATGTCAAATGTAGCCTAGAGGCCACTGCCCTAAAATACGCTCTCAGGTAATCTTGGAAGAGCGATAATCCAGTCTGGGTAGAGCAGTGGCCGTTAACAAAAGAAAAACTGGATGCTGTACAATTTTTAATTCAGAAACAGAACAAGGACATATTGAACCTTCCACTAGCCCCTGGAACTCTCCCGTCTTTATTATAAAAAAGAAATCAGGCAAATGGAGAATACTCACCAATCTCCACAAAGTCAATCAAAGTATTATCTCCATGGGTACTTTGCAACCTGGGCTTCCTCTTCCCTCTATGATTCCTTCCAACTGCTATTTTGTATATCATTGATTTGAAAGATTGTTTCCTCACTATATATTTACATCCTGAGGATCGACCCCAGTTCACCTTTTCTGTTCCTTCCAATAATCAGCAGAGACCCTACCAACATTTTTAGTGGAAGGTTCTGTAGAATAGCCCCACCTTGTGTCAGCATTTTCTGGATCAACCATTACAGCCCATTAGCCCCAGATTGAATTACAAATTCAGAGTGAACTTCCTACTCTGACTGAACTGCAGGGTTAGCTGCCAGAGCCCAGGTAGGGGAGGAAGTCCTTCAAGGACAGAGGTATAGAAGAGATGGTGGTCCCCCACCCACTGGCTAAAGTTGCAACCACTAGAACTGGCAACCCAACCCTCCCCCTATGTCAGGATCTCAGCATAGGAGTAGTCCTCACTCTTCCAAGCACTTATCCAGAGTCCTGAAGACAGCCTAACACTCCTACAACAGGTAGTACATGCACTTGTCATTTGAGGAACTTGAGCACAAGCTTGCCTGGCCCATTTCTGCCCAGCTACAGCACACCCTCTGAGACATATGTGAGAACTAGACTCTGGGGAGATCCACAGCCCAGCCCATAGCCTGGGGCACCTGAGCACTTCTTCTGGCGCTCAGAGGTCAGGCATAAACATCAAGTGGCTATGACCTCTGTTGGCTTCTACCTCCAAGTGGCATCTACTGGCCTGGAGGTTGGCCTACACAGCCCACTGCAACCACTCCCAATACAAAAGCACAAAACCTGGGAATAGAGAGAGCACCACTACCACTGCTCCCACTGTATTACCCTAACTTCCCAAGAAATGGAGAGTCTGCTCACCTACCCAATATCTAAGATAGCCACCCAAGGACCCCAAATCAGCCTGTCTGTAACTGCCAATGTAGGCCCTAGCATATGCTGCCCTAGGTCACAATGATAGATATGCTTAGCCTACAACCAGTGCCACTGAAACCTGAATAAGGACCCATGAAGCATTCCAGTTACCAGCACAAATTCACCAGAGCCTCTACCAATAACTGCACCCTAAAACAACAAGAAACCCAAAGACAATGCTAATGCTATTTATAGCCAAGGAAATACTACAGACTCTTCATTACTACACACAACCAGAAGCAAAGCCAAATGGCCCCACCCAACCAACATCACTGTTACACCATTAAGAAAAAAAGTTCCCTCCCAAAGTAAATTCAAAAGATACACAGAAATCAATGTAAAGATATAGGAAACAAGAAAAAGCAAGGTAATATGACACCCTAAAAAGAGCACAATAATTCTCCACCAACAGATTCTAACCAAAAAGAAATTCTTAAAATGCCAGATATAAGAATTCAAAATGTTGATTTGAAAGAAGCTCAATGAGATGCAAGAAGAATCTGAAAATTAATACAAAGAAACCAGAAAATCAAATAAGAATGTAAATTAGAAATTTACCAAGGAGCTAGATATCTTAAGAAAAAACAAAACAGAAATTCTGGAATTGAAAATTTCACTAAAGGAATTACAAAATACATTTGAAAGCTTCAACAATAGACCAGACCAAAATTAAAGAATTGGAACTTGAACACAGATCCTTCAAAATAATCCAGTCAGACAAAAATAAAGCAAAAAGAATAAAAGAGAATGAGCAAAGACTCTGATATGTTTGGGACTATTAAAGTGTCCAAACTTACAAATTATCAGTATTATAAAGGAAAAAGAAAGATCAAAGTTTAGTAAACCTATTCCACAAAATAATTAATGTAAACCTCCCATATCTGTCTAAATCTCTATTTAGATATCCAGATACAAGAGATCCAGAAATCTGTAGGCAAATACATGGCACAAAGGACTTTGCCATAGCATATTATACTCAAATTGTCTTAAGTCAAAGTGAAAAAAAGAATTCTAAAATTAGCAAGATTAAAGTTTCTGATCTATAAAGGAAACCACATCACACTAGCACTCTCAGTAGAAATTTTACAGGCCAAAAGAGAATCGAATGATATATTCAAAGTATTTAAAGAAAAAAAACTGTCAGATAAAAATTCTATATCCAGCCACATTAAAATTTCACAATGAAAAAGAACTAGTCTTTCTCAGACAAGCAAATGGTGAGAGAATTTGTCACCACTAAACCAGCCATTCAAGAAACTCAAAGGAGTCCTTCTAAGTCAAAGAACAATATTCACAATCATGAAATATACGAAAGTACAAAACTCACAGGGAATGAAATAACACGGAGGAGGAAAAGAAAAAAATAAAATAGCACTAGTACAATAAAATGCACCAAATATCAAAGATAGCAATAGAAAAAGAATCTATAAAATAACTAGAAAACAATTAACAGCATGACAGGAACAAAACTTCACATATCAATATGTACCTTGAAATTAAATGGTTTATATGATCCATGTAAAAGATAAAGATTGGCAGGATAGTTTTTTTAAAAGGAATTTTTTAAAAGATCCAATTACATGTTGCTTACAAGAAACTCACCCTACCAGTATAGACATAGGTAAGTTGAAAGGTGAGGAAAAATATATTCCACCTGAAGGGAAACCAAAAGCAAGAAGGAGTAGTTACACTTACGTAAAACAGACCTATAAATCAAAAGCCAAAGAAAAAGGTCATTACATAATGATAAAGGGATCAAGTCAGCAAGAGGATGTAACAATTCTAAATATACATGCTCCCAACCCTAGACTGAAAGAAAAATATAGACAGTAACACAATAATAGTGGGAGATGTCAACATCTCACTCAAAGGAATAGATAGACCATCAGGACAGAAAATCAACATGGAAAAATGAACTTAAACTGAACTTTAAAGCAAAGAGACTGAATAGACACTTATAGAACATTACCCAGCAAATGCAAAATATGTATTCTTCCCATCATCATATGGAATATTCTATAAGATAGATTCTATGTTAGGCCACAAGTCTCAACAAATTTATAAAAACTGAAAATATACCAAGTACCTTCTCAGATCACATTAGTATAAAACTAAAAAGCAATACTAAGAAACTATTCAAATATAAGGAAATTAAACAACAAACTCCTGAACAATCACTGCATTGATGAAAAAATTAAGGTGGAAATTTAAAAATGTTTTGAAACAAAGGACAATAGAAACATAACCTGCCAAAATCTCTGGGATACAGCAAAAGTAGTATCAAGTGGGATATTTATAGCACTAAATGCCTATATCACAAAAGATTACAAATTAACTTAACACTGCCCCTCAAGGAACTAAAAAAGAACAGACAAAACCTAAAATTAGTAGAAAAAAAGAAATAATAAAAGTCAGAGAAGAATTAAATGAAATAGACACCCAAACCACAAAAGACCAATGAAATTAAGAGTAGATTCTTCAAAAAGAGAAAGAAAATTGATACAAAATACACCACTTAGCTAGACTAACTAAGAAAATATATGTACTCAGTACTACATTGGAACTAACAAGATTAACATCTACATGCCCCCATGTGAGGAAAAAACTCAACAAAATTCATGTAGGGAGGAGGGGAAAAGGGGGTGGGCAAACTCCCATTGCAGGAGTATACTGCACACGTCCCAGGTGAAGGACATGCCAACAACTCAGACTTAAGCACTACAAAAAGCAAACTATTTAACCTAATTGAATTTACCCCCATATTAATCTGAAAAATTTTTTAAAGCCAGTTTCAAAAAGCCACACCAAAAGAAAGACAAGTTCTGCAAACTTAATTCTTTCTTAAATTTTTTAACTTCAATTAACAAATTTTATAATTCTTTTCAAAAATCTCATAAATAATCACTTGTTGAGTCCCATTAATAAACTTATTTAATTTGATTCCTTTGAATATTTGAAATTATATTTGTAAATTTAATAATTCACTTTCCTTTTTGCAGCATAAGAGTTTTTTTTTCTAACCAACAAAGCCTTCCAAGTCTTTCTGTAATTCTTTTTTTATCTTATTACTGATTTTAAATAACAGCTTTAGGCTCGGCACCCATAGCACAGTGGTTACGGTGCCAGCCACATACACCAAAGGTGGCAGGTTTGAACTCGTCCAGGCCAGCTAAACAACAACGACAACTGCAACAACAACAAATAATAACAACAGCTTTAATGAGATATAATTTTTATATTACAAAATTTATCTATATAAATTATATAACTCAATGATTTTTAGTGTATTTTTAGTACCCACAGAGTCAGGCAGCCATCACTACAGTGAATTTTAGGATGTGTTCATTACTACTTCAAGCCCCTCCCAAAACACATGCCATTAATAATCATTCCCCTTCCCCAACTGCATTCCCAGGCCTAGCGTAACAACTAATCTTTCTGCCTCTATCAACTTGCCCTTTGTGGGTATTTCATATAGATGGAACCATACAATATGTGCTCTTTTGTATCTGGCTTATTTTACAGAGCAAGTTTTCAAGATTCAAAAAAATTAAAAAAAAATAAAAATTGGGCAAAAGACATGAATAGACACTTCAGACATGAACAGACAGACACTTTTCAAAAGAAACACAGAAATAGCCAACAGGTATATGAAAACATGTTCAACATCACTAATCATCAGAGAAATAAAAATTAAAACCATAATGAAAGATCATCCTACCTGATCAGAACGGTTATTATTAAAACATTAAAAAATTACAGGTGTTGGTGAGGATGCAGATATAAAGGAATACTTATACACTATTGGTACTAATGTAAATTACTACAACTTCTATGGAAAATAGTATGGTATTTCTCAAAGAAACAGAACTACTATTCAATCTAGCAATCCCACTACTGGGTTATCTACCCCAAAGAAAAGAAATCATTGCATCAAAAAGATACATGAACTTGTATGTTTATCACAGCACTATTCACAATAGCCAAGAAATGGAATTTCTTTATTCATAAAGAAACCTGTGATATATATACTCAATGTAATACTAGTCAGCCATAAAAAAGAACAAAATCATGTCATATGAAGTAACATGTACACAATTATAGGCCATTATCTTCCAGGGGTGTCCAACCTATGGCCCACAGGCCACATGCTGGTTTTGTGAGGACTATTCTTGCTTATATGTGGTATCATGTATCATGAAAATTATGCACCAAACTTTTTTTTTTTTTTTGCTAATCAGCTTTTGTTACTGTTTCTGTATTTACTATGAGGCCCAAGATAATTCTTATTCTTCCAATGAGTAGCAAAAAAGACAAAAGGTTGGACACCCTGATAGCGAAACAAGTTAGTCATAGAAAGACAAATATCACATGTTCTCACTTGTGAGAGTTAAATAATGTGTACAAGTGAACATAGAGTGTGGAATAACAGAGTGTGGAGACTCAGAAAGGTGAGGAGAGAAAAGGAGGGTAGATTATAAGAAACTACTTAATGGGGACAATGTATGTTATTCATGTAACAGATACCCTAAGATCCCGGACTTTAGCTCTGTGCAATCTATGCATGCAACAAAACTGCACTTGTATCCCACAAATTTACACCAAGAAAATTTTTTAAATGAATTCATAAGATTTTTTAAAAGTGAAACGGGATATTTAAAGCAATAGTATGCAGGAATACTTGTATTTCTTTTTTTCCGCATTACCCTTCAACTTTTCTCCTGCACCATTTTAACATAAGCTAATTTCCCTCAGCTGATCCCTATTTCTGTCCTCATCTTCAGGGCTACATATCTTAAAAACATTGTTCACATTCTTCTCTTCATTTTCCCACTCCTTATTCACCCCTCAACCCACTCCAAACTGGCTTCCATCCATTTGCTCCACCAAAACCACCCTCCCTAAGATCCATAATTTTCATCTCTGATGGCTATTCTTTCTCTGAAGAATTTTTACTGCTATCTCCCCTGAGACTCCATTCTCCTGTGCCTCTGGTAACTCCTTTTCTCACTCACTTCCAGACTTTTCACCTACCAGCCTTTAAATGTTGACATTCTTCATATTTTGCTCCTGGGTTCCTTTCTCCTCCCATACTATAGCAGTGATTGCTCCCACATCAGGAAGTAAAGCCCTCCAATGAAGGCAATATGTAGCATCTAAAGGGAAAACCCAACTCCAGTTCATTCTAGGAGTTCCAGACCAGCCTTGGCAATAATGAGACCTTGCCTCTACAAAAAATAAAAACTTAAAAATGCAGAAATACAAAATAAACATTGCTACGTCTTCCAGTTTTTCAAAATACCTTAAATCCAGATCAGGGGGAATCTCCTGATTTGTAAATACTGGTAACTTAATCAGTTTTTTTAAATGATTGTAAAGGCAAATTTGCTAACCAAAGCAAACTGAACATGTCAATTAGAATGAGTTTCCTTTCTCTGCTCTACTCTTTTATCCTCTTTTCAAAATTTCACCCAGGCCCCAGAGCTTCAATTACTATATAAACACCAATTCATAGTTATTTATATCTAGTATAAACTTCTTTTCAAAGCTCCGTATACATACATTCAAATGCATGGCCAACATTTTCACTAGGATGTTTTGTTTTCTTTTTAAATAGGGTCTTGCTCTGTTACCTCGGCTGGAGTCCAGTAGCAGCCTCTAATTCTTGGATTAGAATTGGATTTGTTGTTCTTGGATTTGTTGGATTCTCAACAAATCCTCTTGCCTCAGCCTCCCAAGTAGCTGGGACTATAGGTGCACACTACCACACCCAGCCTAATTTTTTAACTTTTTATTTTTTTGTAGAGGCAGGGTCTCATTATTGCCCAGGTTGGTCTGGAACTCCTAGGCTCAAGTGATCCTCCCGTATCTGTCTTCCAAAGTTTAGGATTACAGGTGTGAGACACCATGTCCCACTTAAAGTGCTTCATACTGTATATGTCCAAAACAGAATTCATGATGCCCTAATCTGGTTCTCCTGGAAGAACAGGCTCATTTTATTGTCTCAAATAAATGACATTGCTATGGTTACTAAAAGTTAGGTGTTAAGTACAGTTGGGCATATGTATATAAATACATGCATAAATATATGTTTGAACTTTGTGTATACAACACATATGTGAGATTATATGTCTCTTATATAAATGTGATATATATACATAAAAGTATGCATATCAGTATTATAGCACTAGTGCTCAAGAATATAGCACAGATTTACCTGTTAGAAAATACTGATAAGTCTTGGAATTGACTCAGAAAACAATAATTTATATGACAGTCACAGTGAGGAAGACGCTGACTCAATATAAGGCCAAATGTCTTATCTGCAGGACCTGCTGTGGTGGATGCTGTAATGCCCAGAGTCCCCTTGGGGAAGGAAAAATGTATTCCACTAGATGCAGGGGAACTGCCAGAAAATGATGCTCAGTTTCAACCCTCCTTGAGTATTGCCTTAGTTGAAGATAACTGCCTTGCCCAAGATGGCCCCTCCTTCCAGGGGAAGCCAGTGTCCAATGACCCGTCATCACTGACAAAAAAACCCCAGCCCTCCACCCCAAATTTGTGACAACTCTGAGGGGCCACTGAAGCCCCAAGCTCTCCATTGGTACCGCTAAAATCTTCACTAGGACCGCACGACAGCTAGACTTCTCCCTCTGGCTAATCCTACCCGCTTCCGTTCCTCCCTCAGGTACTGATAACAAGGACACTCCCTAATAAATGTCCTGTACACTAATTTCTTTGCTGCATCAACTTTCTGCAGAGCCCAACCTGAGACACTTAACCAAATATGGAATGACCTGCCTCCAGTATGAGCCTACTGATCAAACTGACAAAAAAGAGATAGGACAATTATTTTTCAATGTTGCAAAAAAAGATGCATACAGTGGATATCTTCTAATGTTTCTTTCAAATATGAGATTCTATGCTTCTAAGTTTTGGATACTGGAAATCATATTTTATTTATAGAGTACTTTATAGATTATACATATTATCTCATTCAAAGCTCCCCAAAACTAGATGAAGCATATAGAGGTATTATAGAGGAGAAAACTGAAGTTCAGAACATTATTTGGCCCAAGGTCACATATTTATTAAATAGGGAGTAGTGGAACCAAGCTCTTCTCACTTTTCATTCTATAACCAAAGTTTCTTTCACTATGTCAATTATGTGAAAGACTAAGAGTTTTCATAGAAGTACTTCATAACCAAAGATGATATTTAACTTTTAATTTGCTTGGCCATCGCCAGTATTTTAAAGAGTATTTTTTCTAAATCATCGAAAATGCAGCTGTATTTCCATTTACCAGGTCTAAGTAATTCCATCCAAGAATTGTGATGGGATCTTTGAAACTTACAGGATCCCTTTAGTATTTCATTTGATTCCACATGAGAGTGCGCCTTTCTGCTGAGTTGTACAGAAATGTCCTATGATATATCCCTGGCAGTATACATTTCACTGTCTCTGGACTGCTAGGACCAAAGCCAGAGATCTCTTAGTGAAATTCTGCATGTTAATAAGAACATTACATATTACATGAGGGAAGCTTTATATAAAATATTTCTGAAATAAAAAGTCAGCAGGTAAACTTTTTCTAGCAACTGCCAAGCCAGACAAAGAAAAGACTTCAGGTTCTCAGAATTTGAGATTTTGTGGAAGAAAAAACTTAAAAGCCAGTCAGATGCCCTCTTGTTGCCTAAAGAGTTACATTAGATTCTCAGAATGGTCACAGCACTGAATTCTACTCTGAAGAGAGACTAGCATCTTTCCCTGGTTCCTGAGTATGTCCTTTGACACAATATAATCCAAGTTAACCTTACAAGAGGCTCGGTGCCTGTGGCTCAACAGGCTAAGGCGCCAGCCACGTACACCTGAGCTGGTGGGTTCAAATCCAGCCCGGGCCTGCCAAACAACAATTACCGCTGCAACCAAAAAATGGTGGGCGCCTGTAGTCCCAGCTACTTGGTAGGTGGAGGCAGGAGACTCGCTTGAGCCCAGGAGTTGGAGGTTGCTTTGAGCTGTGATGCCACAGCACTCTATCCAGGGGTGACAGCTTGAGGCTCTGTCT
>CAUYRH010017728.1:0-18099 GCA_963574655.1 Perodicticus potto
AGCATTGTTGAAAATGCCTGTAGTTACATAATATCTACTCCAGAGGTTTATGCAGGAGGATGGCTTTAGCCCTGGTGTTCCACAGTCTCACCATATTACTCCAGTGAGGGTGAAAGATCAAGACTCTCTCAAAAAATAATAATAATGGTATCTCTGGTAGATTAAAAGAGACTTACAGAACCTACAAAGTAGATGCAATGCATGGTCTGAATTGGGTACTGATCTGAATGTAACAACTGTAGGGGACATTTTTAGATCATCTGGGGAAATGTGACTAGGAGTTGGGTGTTAGATCCATTGAAAATGAATGGAAATAGCAAAATGAAGGTTGATGACTGAATAAAAGGAGACTGAAAAACAATATATGTAGCATTATCTCAACTGGGTAAATAAACAAAAGCATACATAGACTGACAGACAGACAAACACACATGCACACACACATCCTGTAGATTATGCACTAAGATCTAATAGTGGTGATTGGGTGGTAGAAATTTTACTTATATAATTATTATATTTTTGTTTGTCTATATTTTCTAATTTTCTACAATGCATATGTACTGCTTTTGTATTAAAGATTATTTAAAAGAGCGGGCACCTGTAGACCCAGCTACTTGGGAGGCAGAGGCAAGAGACCCGCTTGAGCCTAGGCATTGGAGGTTGCTGTGAGCTGTGATGCCACAGCACTCTATCCAGGGTGACAGCTTGAGGCTCTGCCTCAAAATAAAAAAAAAAAAAAGATTATTTAAAAGTAAAAAATTCTTAGAAGTCACAAGCAAACCTCAGCCCCTGAAGCAGTTATTCCAAGCAAAATTATGTTACTAGAAATCAGTACATACGTAATACAGTCCAGACCCACACCACTGTCAGAAAGTAAAGCAGAGACTGATATCTGGAGTGAAAGAAGGGTAAACGTAACAAACATGAGAGAAAAAAAGGAAATGTCTTGCTTTCAGCTTCAATAGAAGACAAATTAGATTGTGCTAGTTGTCGAAGATTCACAGCCTCTAAGCTTAAAAAATCTGCTGGGGTTTATCCAGAGACTAATTATGGCATTTGGTTTATCATATAAGGGGGAAGGTTTCACTCCACACTTTCTGTTTCCTCTCTCAGAGAATGACATTTGCAACATTCTTATGTTCTTAAAAAGTTAGAGATTTTCTGGGGCGACACCTCAAGTCCTCAAGTCATCCTCAATGCTTCCTTTTATGACATTCAGGCTATTTGAAACCTCTTAAATTCCCATTTTGAATCCTGTGGTCCTAGCATTCCAGCATCACCCTGAGGATGGGCTCAGTTTACTGACAGCCTCTACCCTCTCTTATGAGAATGCAGCCACCTCTTTTTGGAGTAGGCATGGCTCTGAGTGTTACTCAGAACCTTGCTATATTAGTTTGCTATTGCTGACACAACAGATTACCACAAATTTAATGGCTTAGAACATTTATTATCTTAAAGGTCTATAGGTCAGAAGTCCCATACAGATCTCACTGGGCTATAATCAAGGTGGGCTTGTTCCTTTCTGCAGGCTCCAGAAGACAAATCTGTTCTGTGCTCATTCAAGCTATTTGGCAGAATTCAATTCCTTGAACCGAAGTTCCCATTTTTTTCTTTCCTGGCCATAAAATAAGGCCACTTAACATTCCTTGGAGTGTGACCCCTCCTCCATCCTCAAAGTTGGCAATCATAGTTTGAGTCTTTCTCACGTGGGATTCCATGAACCCTATTCTTCTTCCATTATCTTCCACTTTTAAAGACTTATGTGATTAGATTGGGCTCACCTGGATAATTTCCCTATTTCAAGGTCCTTAACCTTAATCACATGTATAGAGTCTCTTTGGCCATGTAAAGTAATATAGTCATAGGGATTAGGATCTGGCCATCTTTGGGGTGTCATAATTCTGCCTACCACACTTGGTTCTCTACACAGTGACCTTTGAAAAAATTATTTAAGACCTTTATTTTCTATTTATTTTATTTTATTTTTTATTAAAATCATAGCTGTGTACATTAATGCATTTATAGGGTACACAGTGCTGGTTTCATATACAATTTGAAATACAACAAATTGGTTAACATAGTCTTCACCACACTTTCTTATTGTGTTAAGACATTTATACTCTACACTCAGTAGATTTGACATGTACCCTTGTAAAATGCAGCATAGGTGTGGTCCAACCAATTACCCTCCCTCCACTCATTCTCCTCCCTCCCCTACCCTCCCCCTCCTCTTTCCCTTTCATCTTGGGCTGTAGTTGGGTTATAGCTTTCATATGGAAGTATGGGTGATTATATATTCATTTCATAGTAGAGCTGAGTACATTGGATATTTTTTTCTTCCATTCTTGAGATACTTTACTAAGAAGAATATGTTCCAACTCCATTCATGTAAAGATGAAAGAGGTAAAGTCTCCATCTTTTTTTTTTAAGGCTGCATAATGTTCCATGGTATACATATAACTATGATTTATTAATCCATTCGTGGGTTGATGGGCACTTGGGCTTCTTCCACGACTTTACAATTATGAATTGGGCTGCAATAAACATTCTGGTGCAAATATCTTTGTAAGTGATTTTTGGTCTTCTGGATTTATACCTAGTAGAGGAATTGCAGGATCTAATGGCAGGTCTATTTTTAGATCCCTAAGTGATCTCCAAACTTCTTTCCAAAAGGAACGTATTAGTTTGCATTCCCACCAGCAGTGCAGAAGTGCTCCCTTCTCTCCACATCCACGGCAACATCTATAGTTTTGGGATTTTGTGATGTGGGCTAATCTTACTGGATAGATGATATCTCAGAGTGGTTTTGATTTGCATTTCTCAGATGATTAAGGATGATGAGCATTTTTTCATTTGTCTGTAGGCCATGCACCTGTATTTAACACCTTTGTTAACAGGTGATTGCAGTTTTTTGACTTTTTTGAAAAAATCAACTTGTAAACTTTTATTATAAATAAAAAATGAAGTTCTTAAAAATCTCAACTTGAGGTGGCACCAGTAGCTCAAGTGGCTAAGGCACCAGCCACATACACCAGAGAAGGCGGGTTCGAATTTGGCCCTGGCCTGCCAAACAGTAACAACTACAACCAAAAAATACCCTGGCATTGTGGCAGGCACCTATAGTCAGCTACTCAGGAGGCTGAGGCAAGATAATTGCTTAAGCCCAGGAGTTGGAAGTTGCTGTGAGCTGTGATGCCATAGCACTCTACGCAGGGCTATAATTTGAGGCTCTGTCTCAAAAAAAAAAGTCTCATCTTGACCAGATATGAAACAATTAAAAATCCTTTAAAGTTATATTGAGAAAAAACAGGCTTTAAAAAAAAAAAAACACGTTTGTTCTTACCAGAAAAGATGTCTTTAGGTAAAAACAATAAAAACCCCATGCTGCATAGATAATGCAGACAATTCTAGTTATCTGGTTAATGTGCAAAAAGCAAGCACTTAGGGTCTTCAGCTCCAATATTTTGTTCATTTTTTATTGTTGGAATTTCATATTCCTTTCTTCTTGTTGGATGACTAAACCGGATGATGGTAGAGATGATAATTCAGCTTTACTCAGCCCCGCCTGCTCAGTCTGGGAGCTGACAAATTTTCAGCTGGTGGATCGGCTGCTTTCATTTCTTTGCCATCCTGTGGTTTAGGGTTTTCTGGGCATCTGTGTCGGTAATTGAAATTGCAACAGTATTGATGTTGAGGCGGCTGCTGACGTGGGTCTCATCGTCACCACGATTCTCTCTCTCTTTTTTTTTTTTTTGTATAGACAGTCTCACTTTATCGCCCCCTGGTAGTGCTGTGGCATCACACAGCTCACAGCAACCTCCAATTCCTGGGCTTAGGGGATTCTCTTGCCTCAGCCTCCCGAGTAGCTGGAACTATCACCTTGATTCTCTTTATCATCTTCATTGTTGTCTTCTCTGGGATGTCTTTGGCAAGGAGGGACCCTGCGGAATCCTGGTCTATAACCCCAGTACATATTCTGTTTTACTAATCTACCTTGTTCTCCTGCATTCTGGTTGTCAGCACCTCCATCACGTCTCCATGCACAGGAGGGTTGGACCCATATTCCCATTGGCCATCATACTGTGGCTGATGCCCATAGGGTCTCCGCATGTAGTAAGGTGGAAACTGTAGCTTGTGGTAGGGCGGACGTTGTTGGGCCTGGCCTTCAGGAGCACTCTCTGATCCTGCATTCTTTTGGTAATTCTGCTGGTAATTGCGTGGAGGACCCCTGTGACGTGCATAGCGTCTATTATTGTTAGGGTCTGCTGCGTATTTACTGCCTTGAACAGGAATTCCACCAGGGCCTGTAACATTTGCTGCCTCCACACCCTTTTCTCCTTCAACAACATCAAACTCCACAGTCTGTCCATCTCCTACACACTAAGGTACTTCCTGGGGTTATTCTTCATATTTCAGTCTGGTGTACAAATACATCTTCCTTGGTGTCATTCCTGTTAATGAAACCATATCCGTTTCTTACATTGAACCATTTTATTGTTCCCAAAACTTTCCTTGTGATGACCTTCTTGTTCCACCGGCAGGCGCCGCCAATGTGAGGTTGCCAGGGCCACTACTCCCTCCACCACTACCTGTGGTGTCGGGCTTGGTGTCAGCAGCGCTGAGGGCGGGGCTTAGGGCTGCTGCTGGGTCTGGGCCTCGCAGCTCTTGTTTGCAGTGATGGTGACTGGTGTGGCTGCAGCAGCTGCGGATCCTCCCCACGTGTGATGGTAACTAGGCCAGCGTTTGCGGTGGGGCTGCTCAGGACTCTCTGGGGGCTGCTCAGGGCTCTCTCTCTGGGGTCCACTCTCCGCTCCCGCTACCGATCCAACTCCACGGTGATTTTTTGGGTCTGTGATTGGCATCTCTTCAAATGCAATCTTGTGCTTTAGTGGTTGATGCCCCTGTATTTTACTCTGAAATTTCTTGGTAACATGAAGCTTACCTCTTAGTATCAGTCTCCCCTCTACTTCCAATGTATTTTACTGGACAAATTACCTTTGATGGAGTCCTACACTTAAATTCAGAAGCCTTGTGCCTTTGGTTCTTGGTGAGGAAAAATTTCTCTGTCTTGAGCTTGTTGCCTTTGTGAAAGGCTATTGAATTTTCCAGGCCTTAAGTAGTACTACACTCTTATGGCTCTCTTTGTCCTTTGAAGAAGACTTAGCTGAGTTTCCTCTTTCTTTTAACTGTGAGAAATGTGAAAGCTACAGCAAAAAGGAGAAAGAATATTATTTTTTCAAAGAATATTATTTTACAAAACCCATATTCCCGTTGCCCAGAGTTTTAAATATTTCGTCATATTTTCTTCCTATAATTAAAAAAGCTTAGAGATACAACTAAACTTTTTCACCTGCACTGTCATACTTAGCTGAGGCAAACACTATGGTCGGGAATATTGTCTCATCCACTTTTATAAACTATTTGTGGTATTTTACTGTGCATACAATTTATATAATTGTATGTTTTCATTCAGCATTACAATTTTGAAACCTAAACATATTGCTATATAAGCAATGTAAAGCTAGCCCCACTTCTGTGCATTGTATAACATCACCACATTTTATTTTATTTATTTATTTTTAGTTCATGTCTTTTATTAACTCAAATATAATTACTTGTCTTCTGGTTTATTGAAGCAGTAAGTTAGACAACGTTTGCCACAATAATGTCTATCAAAGTGGCCGGCAATAAAAACTCCAGCACCACACCCATCTGAAGGACAATCTCGTTGAAAGCAACTAATTTTGCCATTCTCATCCACCTTATAGTATTTCAGAACAGCCAGCTTAACCTTCTTTCTCTTATGCTTATTCTTCTTGGGGGTGGTATAAGACTTCTTCCTTTTCTTAGCACCGCCATGAAGTCTTAACACAAGATGAAGAGTGTACTCCTTTTGCATGTTGTAGTCAGACAAAGTACATCCATCTTCCAGTTGCTTACCAGCAAAAATGAGTCTTTTTTGATCAGAAGGAATTCCTTCCTTATCCTGGATCTTGGCCTTTACATTTTCTGTTGTCCAGGGGTTCAACCTTGAGAGTGATAGTCTTCCTCGTAAGGGTTTTTATGAAAATTCGCATCTTGGTGTGGTTCCACCACAGATAGTGGATCAGAAAGCCACATTTTATTTTTTGATAACATTTTACAAATTACTCTCCAAAGTGGCTAAACCAGTTGATGTTCCCACCAACAGTGTAGGAGTATGCTTTCATTTCCCCACATTCTTCCCAACATTTTTGGGAGATTTTAAATATTTGTGTGTTTAATGGTTAAGAAGAAATGATAACTTGTTTTTCCTTTTTTGTTGATATGTGAAGTTTTGCTCACTCTGTGGTGACTTCCTGACACATTTGGGCCGTGGTTCACCTGCCTAAGCAGGAACTGAAACTCTAGCTCCTCATGTCTGACTCCTTCATTATCTGCTCACACATATATCCCTTATATATCTCTCCTTTATGGATTCTTTCCATGTTTCTGACCCCTGGAGATCCTTTCTGATTTGTTTTCAAATGTATCTGTACATTATTTAGCTTTAAAAATATTTTGTAAAGGCTCGGCGCCTGTGGCTCAATGAGCTAAGGCGCCAGCCACATACACCTGAGCTGGCAGGTTCGAATCCAGCCCGGGCCCACCAAACAACAATGATGGCTGCAACAAAAAAATGGCCGGGCATTGTGGCAGGCGCCTGTAGTCTCAGCTGCTTGGGAGGCGGAGGCAGGAGACTCTCTTGAGCCCAAGAGTTGGAGGTTGCTGTGAGCTGTGATGCCACGGCACTCTGTCCAGGGTGACAGCTTGAGGCTCTGTCTCAAAAAAAAAAAAAAAAAAAAAAAGAATAGTACTGTTCATTTTCTTAGGTGTGATAAAGGTTTTATAGTTGTGCAAGAGAATGTACTTTCAACAGGACAAAAATGTACATTGAAGTATTTAGGGATAATATAGTCAACTCACTTTCAGATGATTAAAAAAAAATCATACAGACAGATAAGGCCAAAATGGCAGAATGCTAATAATTGTTTAAGCAGTGGGCATAATGATTCTCTTTGTACTAGTTTGAACTTTTCTAGGTGTTTGAGATTTTTCACAATAAAAAGTTGAGAACAGCTGAGTGTGATGGCTCATACCTGTCATCCCAGCACTCTTGGAGGCCAAGGTAGGAGGATCACTATAGGCCAAGAGTTTGAGATCAGCCTGACCAAGAGTAAGACCTCCCGTATCTACAAAAAATAGAAAAATTAGCTGAGTGCAGTGGCACACACCTGTAATCCTAGCTACTCAGGTGGTTGAGGCAGGAAGATTGCTTGAGCCCAGGAGTTTGCAGTTTCAGTGAGGTGATCACACCACCATATTCTAACCAGTCTTACAGAATGAGAGACTGTCTCAAAAATAAAAAAAAAAAAAACTGGGAACATTTTGCAATAGATTTCTAGTATCTGAAACAGGGCTGATGGCAGGTTTTAGCAAATGCTCGAATCACCATCTTGAACTAGAAGCTCAGCTAAGTTTTTAACATTTTAATCTGCTTCTTGAGTTGGTCACCTTTCCTAATCTAATATGTACATGGCTATATTAGTTAAGATATAGGTTCAACTTCTTATAACAGTGACACAAGTCAACAAAGGCTTAAATAAGACATAAATCTATTTTCCTAAGATATAACAGACCAGAAGACGATAGTAGAAGGCTAGTGTGGTCATTGTTCTGTGAGATTATCCAGAGATTTGTTCATTCATTCTCCTTGTCACCATATTGCTGGAAAAGTGGCTCACATTTTCATTTATCAGTGGGATGAAGAAGGGAAGGAAAGAGGGTCGATCTCTCACACTATGAGCTCAATCCAAAAGTTGTACACATCATTTCAAGGCATTTTTCATTGGCTAATATTTAGTCACACCTAGCTGCAATGGAAAATGAGAAATAAATCTTTAGCTTGGCAAGTATATGCATTCCTAAAAAGATAATTGCTTTAAAAGAAGATGAGAACACATATTGGAGTCTTGACATGATGGCTATTACTCTTTGAATCACAGGGTAGTTCCTTCCTTTTTTAAAATTTTGCTTCCAAACTAAAGATTTCTTTTTCTAACAAAATCATCTATATTTTGACTCATGAGGTTCATCATAGTGTAAGATATGCAGTCAAGAAATTCTGGATCTGGCAAAGATATCTACGGTCCAACAATTCTTGTCTACTTTCACCTTACCAGAATTAAATAATTCCACTAGACATTACCCTCCCACTAAAATCAATATCTATTCCAGGCCTAACTTAATCTATCATTGACTTGCCTGATTCTCTTGTACTATGTCTTATCTTCTGTGTTTCCTTCTCTTGGAGTCTTAACCTTTTACATTCCTGAGTATGTGCCCAAAGGAACATGTCATACCTGCTTCCCCACCCATAATTGTGCTGTCTTGAAACTCATATGAAATGCATGACATATTTTATAATGATCTTTACCTTCCCTTCATAAATCTGTCCAAGTTTTATGTACCCACTTAATATGATGGTCTATAGTAGATTCCTATTGCTGTTAGAACAAATAACCACAAATTTATATTTGTTCTCTCACTGTTATGTAGGTCAGAAGTCTAGATTGGTACAACTGGTTTCTCTTCCTCGGGTTTCACAAGGCCATAATCAAACTATTGGCCAAACAGGCGCTTATCAGGAGGCTCTGGGAATAACCTACTTACAAGCTAATTCAGGTTGTTGTCAAAACCCAGATGTTTATACTGATAAAACTGAGGACCCTGTTTCCTTGTTGGCTGTCAGTTGAGGCCCATCCTTAGCTCCTAGAGGCCTCTCTCCCATTCTTGTACATGGCCCCTAAATCTTATGCTTGGAATTTCTCTGACATCTCTTCTGACATATCTCTCTTTCTGCCAACTAGAATAGGTTCTCCGCTTTTTAAGGGCTCATGCTAAAATGAGATTGAAACTATCCAAATATTCCAGGATAATCTCCCTATTTTAAAGTCTGTACCCATAATTATATCTGCAAAGTCCCTTTTGTCATATAATATATTATATTCACAGGTTCTAGGGACTAAAGTATGAACATCTTGGTGGGAAAGAGGTGTATATTGCATACCATGTATTTTTTTCCAATTGCTCTAAATATGGACTCTGTAAGTGCACCTTTAGGAAGGCACTGCTCAATAGCAATGTAGAGCTGGACTCTCACTGTATAGAGTAATTCCAGTACTTTTTTTCTTCTCTTCCTATTTTTCCCTGGTCTCTTTGAGACCTAGACAACCTCCATGATCTGGTAACAATTAGAATATTTCCTTGTTTTCTATTTATGTGTTTAAGACTCTTTAGATTTAGGGTGTATCTTGTTTTCCCTTTCATCTCTGTTTAGCTTGCTCTCCAAGATCACATTTTTCCTAAGTATGCCTCCCATTCTCTAGCTTAAGCAGCATAATTTCCTGTATTTTTTTTTAATTCACTCTCTTGTTCTGACAAGAGCACAAGAGAACTTTTCTGGTGTTTTATTATGGGAAATTTCAAACATATACAATATTAGAGAAAATATTATAATGAACCCCCGTGAATAATCACTCAGCTTCAACAATTATCAACACTTTTCCAATTTTAATTCATCTATTAATTAATTTTTTCCTGGAATATTTTAAAGGAAATTCCAGATAACCATGTTATCTCACTCAAAAAAAATCAGTATGAAGCATTATTTTGAAAGAAATTCAGTACATCCTTGATTTTATGAGCAAATCATATTCCTAGAGAAGGTGATCCTTTAAGTTTTTTGCTTAGCCTCTTGAATTTCAATAATTTTATCACTTGATTCTCTTCTGCCTCAATACAAGAAGATAATATATCCTTTGTATGGTAAGTGTGCCCATTAACCTGGCTGTACCTTGATAAAAATCACCTGCCTTTCTAGGTGATTCCTTCCTTTTAGACTCACCTGAGTCTAAAATCCAAAGTGATGGTCATGATTCATGTAAATCCAGAAACGATGGGGAAGTGGAGCACAGGTTGGGGGAGGGTCAGTCTAGGAGTCTGTGAGTGTGTCATGAAAATTCACAAAAGCAACTCCTTCATAGTTTTTTGCTTGCCTCTAGAATGGGATGGAATTCAAAATAAGATAGAGAAAAGCACTGACAGAATGCCACCAACTAAAATGTAGAAGATACAATCTCACTCTTTAGTATTTTGTGGTTCATCACATGGAATTTGGCTACTTTTGCAGTTTCGAGTCCTGGCCTATAATCCTGGCTGAGAAATAGGGAAAAGGGAACATCCATTCTTCAGCCCTCTCAAACTTTAACCAAGACTAAACTATTCTTTTCCTGCCCAATCCATGCCTAATCCTAATCCATGCCTCAGCCAAAAAACCCTGCACAGTCTGTTCTTACTTAGGGTCTGCATAGGCTTGCCTGCTTTTAGGCACTAGCCACAGCTGTGAGGTCAAAATCCTTTCTAAGGCTGCTGTCTGTTAAAGTCAGTTATGTGCCTTCAGACAACAATCATCATAGAAACTGCTGCAAACTCCCAAAGTCAATGGTGTATATGGCCAGTTCTTTCTGAGGCCTGCCCTTAGGGGGGGAAAAAACAGCTGGAACGCTTGTGCATACCAGCCACCACACTCACACACAGAGAATTGCCTCCCTCAAACGCCAATCCTTTGATCCATTTCTCTAGGTTTTCCCATCCATACACTATAAAGGTCATAAAATCACACCATTCTCTTCTATGAATTCTCAACTAATTGAGAAATAGACAGTGCCTCCCTCAAATGCCAATCCTTTGATCCATTTCTCTAGGTTTTCCCATCCATACACTTTAAAGGTCATAAAATCACACCATTCTCTTCTATGAATTCTCAACTAATTGAGAAATAAATAGACAGTGTAGTCAAAGAGGGGTCAGAATATTGCAATGTATTGTTGACAAAACTGGTTTAGAGACTGCAGCAGGAATTAGATTTCCAACTCATTCTTCTCAAGCACCTTCCTAAGGGGTTAGATGGGTCTGAACAGCAAATCTTCACCCCATCAGTCACAGAAAGGGTGCTTATCCACCTTCAAGTCTCCCCACCTTTGTAGGATGCCCACATGAAGGGGCAGAAAGAAGAACACAGGTGTGCTGTGAGCAAGGGCACTGTGAAAAAGATCAGGGAGTTCAGCAAGGGCTGAGCCTAAGCATTCAGTTACATCTTGGAGTCTCACCAATCAAATCACTGTGGGGAGGAACTGGAGAGGGGGACTGTTAGAAAGCTCTCTTCACAATACTTCTGAAAGAGTAGAAGTTTCTATTTCATGAACAGGTGAGAATATGAGAATAGGAGATGTCACTTAACCAATGGTTGTGGTCAAAGGAAAGAACCAAGGGAAGGGGCTCCCTCAAGAGGTCAGGGCTTTCTCTAGTGGCTAGCCTTACATTCTAACTGCACTACCAGAATGAAATGGAACATAATAATAGATAGAACTGGGTGTTCCAGTGTCCCATAGAGACAGTGGAACAAACTAGTTTTGTCCCATGAATACCTCTTAAGAGTCTTGCCTAATTGCTGTGGCTATCTGGGAAGGAGAGAACTTTACAGCTAATTTAAGCCCAGTTGTTTTTATTTTTGTTGGCCCCAGAGGACAGATGGCAAGTGCAAATGTAAGATAGAGGATACAAAAGAGCTTAAAACAGAGTTTGAGAACTGGTAGCCTGCTGAACAGATCCAATCCATAGATGTGTTTGATTTAGCCCACAAGGATTTAAAAAAATGGCTGGGCATGGTGGCTCATGAACTCTGGGAAGCCAAGGCAGATAAAACTTTTGCTCATAAGTTTGAGACCATCCTGAGCAAGAATGAGACTCCACCTCCACCAAAAATGAGAAAATTAGCTGGGTGTTGTGGCGGATTCCTGTAGTCCCAGCTTACTTGGGAGACTGAAGCAGGAGGATCTCTTGAACCCAGGATTCTGAGGTTGCTATGAGCTATGATGATGCCATGGCACTGTAGCCTGGGCAAAATAGCAGGACTGTACCTCAAGAACATCATTTTTTTAAGAACATTTTTTTCAAAAATATTTCTTAAATTATTTGTCAGCATAAAAATTAGTAGAATACATATAAAAACCCAGATCACAGGGCTTCACTGGAAAAGTTTTGGCCATGTAGGATGTACCTTTCTATTAAGGAAAAATCAGGTGGACGGAGTAGCTACTGCTTCATTTAGGAAGGAGTACAGTCCCTATCTAAGCTTTTCTGTGACCTGCTTAGCCCCTGACAGTATTTGAGTTTGTGATTTCTCAGTTAAATTGACCAGCATTAGGGATTGATTGTGATCTGAAATAAATGCAAATCATATCTGTGTTTAATCATGTCAGAGTGAGGATTTGGCAATGTGGAGAGTTCCAGTGATGTGTGTGCCAAGAATATGACCATCCATCAGGATGGGGAGGAATGAGGACACATCTGTCTATGTAATGAGGATGGAGAAATTATGATAGGCAAGAGAAAAGGGGGCCACAGCTGGTAGTGCAAAGAAGCAAGCTAGGCTGGAGCAGGTGACTGCGGAAGTCAATTGGAGCCAAGTGTTGCTAGGGCAACTCAGGCTCCAGGCACACACAGTCCAAAGGGCCTCCAGCCTTCTCACTGCTAAGGTAGCTGATTTAGGAGGCCAGAGCCCAGAGGTATGGGAAGCTGATGAGGAAAAAGACAAGGTTGTAAGAAGCATTGTCCTGAATTGGGGCTAATGTGAAGCTGACACAAATAGAGCTACTATATCCCACACAGACCTACTGGTGGTCGCTCTAAAGTCCTCTGAAATTGGGAATTATATCATACCTCTTAGAGAAGTTTTTTTCCAAACTGCTGGTTGTAAGGCGTTAATGGGCTGTGAAATTAATTTAGTGGGTGATATCAACATTTGACAAAATGGCTCGGCGCCTGTGGCTCAACGGGCTAAGGCGCCAGCCATGTACACCTGAGCTGGCAGGTTCGAATCCAGTCCGGGCCCGCCAAACAGCAATGACGGCTGCAACCAAAAAAAAAAAAAAAAATAGCCGGGCATTGAAGCGGGCGCCTGTGGTCCCAGCTACTTGGGAGGCGGAGGCAGGAGATTCGCTTGAGCCCAGGAATTGGAGGTTGCTGTGAGCTGTGATGCCATGGCACTCTACCCAGGGTGACAGCTTGAGGCTCTGTCTCAAAAAAAAAAAAAAAATTTGACAAAATGAATAGAAAAAATGAAAAAGAAAGAACTATAATTTTTTTAAATGGCGAGCATTTGCACAGTAAGGGTTAAATATTGTTTTGTATAACACTGCTTTCAGACTTGTGTGTGTGAGTGTGTGGGTGTTTACACACATAGGCACATGTACTGAGTTGTGTTGGCAAATACAGCATGCTTCTTATTCTGGGAATCAAGCTAAAATATGTTTGAAAGTTGCTACCACAGGCCACAGAATCAATCACCATGGCCAGATGACTTGATGTGCCTGATTCGGGATGGCTAGTGAATATTTTTGCTGTTTTGTTTCTGTTTTTGCTGTTGTTGTGAGCAAGATGGACAGATGTAGACCAGTCATTGCTTTCTAAGGAGCAGCTCTCTGATATCAGAAAAAAATGTAACTCATGGGCTAGCTGGGAGACAGGCTTTGAGGTGTGACTTCTTAGAGAGACACACCTCCACATGACTGCCTGGGACTCTACACCCTGGGAGTGGTAGCACTACAGGTGAGTGTGCAAGTAAAGCCAAAGAAGAGTCTGTCTGTTCTACAGTACTGGACCCAGATTCTGTTCATCTGGAATTTTCTAGGGTTTCTAGGAAAAACATCTTACCCACCATTTTCTGCATGGCCCACATTGTTGATGCCCTGCCCAATGGTCATCCTTCACTTTCTTGCTCCCTCATAGAGCCCCAATTTTTGTTCTCAGATAGGGCATCCTTGTGCATCTAGGGAGCTGAGATTCTCAAATGAAGACTTATAAAATTCAATCCCCAAATTTGTATTAGATTCAACTTGTTATAAATGTTTCTAAATGTTTATTCTCAATTTCTGTACTCAACTTGTTGTAGTATGGTAATCAACAGTTCGTAGACTAGCACCAGTCCAGAGACCACACTATGAACAACACTGGTCTGAGCTAACTATTCATGGTAATTGTATTTCCTTTGCCAAATGATTGGTTTAGGTATGGGTGTAAGACACAATTTCTGGCCAATAAGAGGTGATATACACTGGAGGTATAAGGAGTTTCTCTTGCTCTTAATAAGGGACACATCAAGTTATGTTCTTTCTTCCAGCCTCTTGATGTTATTGTTTGATCACAGGATGCCTGAGTATGTATGGGCATCTTGTAATCATCAGGTAAAGGACCAAATGGCTGAACATAATGGAATAGGATAGAGGGAAATTGGATCCTTAATGATGTCTCTGGGATACTGAATTCTTGCCCTGGAATCTCTCTATGTCTGAACTTATTTTTATTTTTTTGCAGTTTTTGGCCGGGGCTGGGTTTGAACACACCATCTTTGGTAGATGGGGTCGGCGCTCTACTCCTTTGAGCCACAGGCGCTGCCCTCTATGTCTGAACTTACAAGAAATAAAATAGAATGGGCTTATTGGTTGATCCACTTTGTGTTGGCTTTGCTATTATTTGCAACTGAAAGAATTCTGACTGATGCAGCTTTTAGAACACATCAGTGTTTGGGCACAGAGAGTTACCTGAGCTTAGACTACCCTGAAGAAATTGTAAGGATAAAAAATGGTTAGACAAAGTTGTAGTTGTGTACTGAACCACCAGACATGGCAGGGGTCATTCTAATTCTAGCATAATTTTTTATATTTTTAACTTGATACACAGTAAATTTGATTTTTTGAATATAGTTCCATGAATTTTAACATAGGCATAGATTTGTGTAACCACCACCCCAATCAGGATTACAGAACAGTTCCAAAATCCTAAATCACTTCATCCTGCTATTGCTTTGAACTTGTTCCCCTCAACTCCTATATCTGGATCTGTTCTCTAACATTATAGTTTTGTCTTTTAAAAATTTTCATATAAGAAAATCATATTGTATGTAGCCTTTTGAGAACAATCTTCTTTTACAGCATAATCCCTTCGAGATATATCTGAGTTGTTGCATGCCTATTCCTTTTTATTGCTGAGCAGTATTCCATTAGATGAGTATACCACAGTTTATTCATTCACCCCTTGATGGATATTTGGATTGTTTCTGTGTTTTGGCAAGTATGAATGGAGTCTATTTAAACTCTTATGTGCAGGTTTCATGTAAACATAAGTTCTTCATTTCTCTAGGGTAAATATTTAGGATTGGGATTGGTGGGTTATATAGTAAATGTTTGCTTAACTTTATAAGAAACTGCCTGTGTTCCAGGGTGACTGTACCATTTTGCATTCCCACCAGCAATATATCAGCGTTCCAGATTTTCCCCTATGTTTTCTTCTAAAAATATTACAGTTTTATGATTTATTTTTAGATATATGATACATTTTGAATTAATTTTTGTATAAAGTGTGAGGTTTATTTTTATTTTTTATTTTTTGAGACAAGAGTCTCACTCCAGGACTAGTATGCAGAAGCATCAGGATAGCTCACTGCAACCTCCAACTTCTGACCTCAAGCAATCCTCCCACCTCAGGCTCTCAGAGTGTTAGGCTTATAAGCATGAGTCACCATGCCCAGTTTAGGTGTGAGGTTTTGATCAAGATTTGTATGGGCCCATTCCTACATTCTCTGTTCTGCTCTCTTGGTCTATATATCTATATCTTTTCCAATACCATACTGTCTTGAATACTCTAGCTATATAATAAGTCTTAAGATCAGGTACAGTAATGTGATTTTTCCAGATTTATTAAGCTTTTCAACACTGTTTAGATATTCTTGTCCCTTTGCCTTTCCATTTAAATTTTAGAGTCATCATGTCTGCATCTACATAAAAACGTCTTGCTGGAATATTTTTGGGAATTGCATCAAGTCTGTAGATCAATTTAGGGAGAACTGATATCTCTGATAAGTTAAGTGTTCCTATCTATGCACATGGGTTGTCTTTCCATTTATTTAGGTCTTTTCATCAACATTTTGTAGTTTTAAGCATAAAGATACTCTAAATATTTTATTAGATTTTTACCTAAGATTTTCTTTTTTTTTGAGTTATTAGAAATAGTATTGCACATTACCAGTATACAGAAATGCAACTAATTTCTGGGTATTCAAATTGTATTCTGCAACTTTGGTAAATTCATGTATTAGTTCTAGGAGAGAGAGACAGAGACAGAGAGAGAGAGAGAATTATTTGGGATTTTCTGTGTAGACAATCAGGTCATCTGTGAATAGGGATGTTTTTATTTTCCTCTCCTCTTCTTTCCTTTCCCTTCCTAACTGCCTAGAGTTAAGATGCCTAATTTGGGTAAAATATGGGACAAGTAGATTTGTTATAGGCCATCTGTAAATTATTCAAGTTGCTTAGGAGTACTCTATAACAGGTGACAAAAATATCAACATATATAGATGATGATGATGTGATCATGTACCATAAAAAGTGATAAAACCATAATAAAAATTTAAAAATAATAAATATCACGAAGGTACAAAGTACTATATGTCAGGGAGTGTTCTAACAATTTCATATAAATGAACTTATCTAGTAATCAAAATCCTATGAGATGGGTACTATTATCCCCATTTTACAGATGAGGAAACTGTAAATGGCAGAGTTGCGTGAAAACCAAGCTCCAAAGCTGGCACTCTTAACTATTACACAATGGAACAGAAGATTCTATAAGTGGATCCCAAAATGTCTAGGCATTTAGTATTTGATAAAGTGGTACATTATAAATAAATTAGTGAAAGGTGAACTATTCAATAATTATGTAGGAATATTGGATAGCTCTTCAGAAGAAAATTAAAGTTGGAACAATATACTGCACAACAAAATAAAACCCATATGGGACAAATATTTAAATGTAAAAATTAAAACTATAACAGTGCTAAAAGAAAACATAGATGAAGCATTTTCTAATCTTAAAATATGGAAAGCTTTTTATTTTTATTTTTAATTTTTATAGATTGGGGGTAAAAGTGTAGTTTTGTTACAGGGATATATTATGTAGTAGTTAAGTCTGAGCTTTTAGTGTAGCTAGCCATCACCTGAACAGTGTACATTGTACCCATTAAGTTACTCATCCCTCATCCTTCTCCTACCCTCTCATTCCTTCAAGTCTTCAATGTCTATTATTATACCTCTATGCCCATGTGTATTCATTATTTAGTTCCCACTTATAATTGAGAATATATGGTATTTGACTTATCATTTCTGAGTTATTTCACTTAAGATAATGGCTTCCAGTTCCATCCATGTTGCTGCAAAAGACCTGATTTTATTCTTTTTTTTTTTATTTGACTTTAAAACATGCACATTTACTATCTTACAGTTTTGGAGGTCAGAAATATGAAAGGGGTCTGTCTGGGTTAAAACCAAGGTGTTGACAGGGCTGCATTCCTTTTGGATGCTCAAGAGGAGAATCTGTTTCCTTTCTTCCAACTTCTAGAGGTCACCTGTGTTCTTTCTCTCATGGTCCCCTTCCTTTAAGGCTGGCAGTGTTGCCTTGCCCAGTGCCTTTCTTCCACAGTCACATCCTCCTCTTCTGTTTCTCTTCCACTCTTAAGGACCTTGTGATTACAGTAGTACCACCCAGATGATCTGGGATAATCTCTTTATTTTTTTTTCTTTTTTTTTTTTTTTATTGAATCATATCTGTGTACAATAATTCAGTCATGGGGTACAGTGTACAGGCTTCAGATACAATCAGAGATATTTTCATCAACCCGATTGCGATAACATTCAAGAGACTTTCTCATTACTTTGTGAGAACAATTTTGATCCGTATTTAGAAGTTTTCTCCTAACCCTTCAAATATGTACCACAGGTGTGATCCCGCCCTCTATCCTCACTCCCCCCACCCTCCCTCTCTCTGCCCTTCCCTCCCTCTCCCCTTTCCCTATCTTCTTGTGCAATAAGTGGGTTGTAGCCTACACTTGAAAAATATAAATTTGCCTCATAATAGGGATGTATACATTGGATACTTTTTCTTCCATTCTAGAGACAAGGGTTAGGA
>CAUYRH010017729.1:0-15918 GCA_963574655.1 Perodicticus potto
TTGGAGGTTGCTGTGAGCTGTGATGCCACAGCACTTCATCCAGGGTGACAGCTTGAGGCTCTGTCTCAAAAATAAATAAATATTTGTACTTTTTACATCAGTGGCTTTAATCACTATCATAACTATTAAAAGATTATATTATATATAGCTGGACACTGAACAAGAAGGGCTAGTGACCAAAAGCAATTCACATGGAGCGAATGTGAATCAGCTCCTAAAAACCTCCTTTCATTTTATTTTTCTTTTAATTTTCTTTTTAACTGTAGTAAAATACATGTAACAAAATTTACCACTGTTGGGCGGCGCCTGTGGTTCAAGGAGTAGGGCGCCGGCCCCATATACCAGGGGTGGCGGGTTCAAACCTGGCCCCGGCCAAAACTGCAAAATTTGCCACTGTAACTACTTTTAAGTGTACAGCTCAGGAGCATTAGGCACATTCTCATTGTTGCACAACCATCGCCACTGTTCACCTCCTCCCTTTGCTTTTATTCTCAGGTTCATCAATAGGGGGCGGACGGAGACAGCGTATTAGTCCGGAACCATCCACGCCCCCCTCGCCCACGCATGCGCGCCTCACCTGCGGGAAGGTGGCAGGGGCGGGGCCGGGCCGAGAGCCGCGCACGCGCGGGGCGGGCTTTGTGATGTCAGGCCGCGCGGCCGGGTTAGGACCTGGTGGTGGCTCGCGGAGGTGCTTCCCCTAGCCTGACGTACGGACTCTGCTACCCCGCGGCCCGCCCGCCCGCCGGCGTAGCCGCCGCCGCCTCCCTCGCTCCGTGAGCGCGCCGAGAGCGGGCCAGCGGCCGGGGCAGAGGCCCGGGGCGACGCGGCGCGGGCGGGCGGGTGGGCCGTGGGAGAGCCGGTCTCTATATGGCGGCGGCTCTGTCGGGCCTGGCTGTCCGGCTCTCGCGCTCGGCCGCCGCCCGCTCTTATGGGGTCTTCTGCAAGGGGCTGACTCGCACTCTACTCATCTTCTTCGATCTGGCCTGGCGGCTGCGCATCAACTTCCCCTACCTCTACATCGTGGCTTCCATGATGCTCAACGTCCGCCTGCAGGTGGGTGAACCGCGCGCGCCGGACCCCCGACCCTCCCCAGTACCCGTCGGCCCAGCGACGCCCGGCCCACCGCACCAGCAGGACGCCGAGGCAGAAGGTGGCTGCCATTGGTTGGCAGCTGTGTGTGTGCCAAACACCGTGCATTTTTCGTGCAGCCACACACAAGGAAGACCCACGGAGGTGGTGGTGATCCACCTTCTGGACAGGGGGCACTGGGGACAGGGGACTTCCTTTGGGTAGGGTCCCCCACCTTAGGGGATGGAGTCCGAGGAGATGGCAGATCTCCTGAAGAGGACGTTTTGCTTGGAAAATAAATTGTTGGGTTCGAGCGGTGGGTTCATGGGTGAACTTTCTAGTTCCTAAACTTTTTATATTCTGGAAGCTTAAGGAGGATTACAGTTAATGGTGTTTTGATAAATTATTTTATCAAATATTTCAATTATTTATCACTTATTTATCCCGGCCAGAAGTAGAAGTGAGGTTGGAGTGATGAAGGAAAATGAGGTGGAAAGAGAGAGGTACAAAAGGTTTTAGAGGGCCAAGAGCCCAAGACAATTCAGCGGGGAGATAAGAGCAGGCACACACACCAGCTCCCTGGAGACTGCTTTCACTATCAGTGACTGATATTTCTACATTTCTTGGATTACAGTTGCCATTTTCCAGAGGAAGGAAAAGTTGTCAACTTGAGAATTCTTTTTTCCTTTTCCTTAGAGACAGAGTCTCATTATGTTGCTCTCAGTAGAGTGCTATGGAATCACAGCTCACAGCAACCTCTAACTCTTGGGCTTAAGCAATTCTCTTGACTCAGCCTCCCAAATAGCTGGGTCTACTGGCACCTGCCACAACACCTGCCCCGCTTTGTTTTTTTGGTTTTTTTTTTGGCAGTTGTCGTTTAGCAGGCCCAGCCTGGGTTCAAACTGCCTGCCTCAATGTATGTGACTGGTGCCCTAACCAACTATGGGCACTCAGCCTCAACTTGAGAATTCTTTCCCGAAGAACAATGGTCAGATACTGAGCTCAGTGCCTGGTGGAAGAGGGACAGGGTCCCTGTTCTTGGGGAACTTTTGTGTTGCTCCCTGGTGTGCACAGTTAACCAGTCTGATCAGTAGTCAGGCAGTTGTGAGATCTGGCAGGTGTCTACCCTTTTCTCCCCTTTGGTTTGGTGTAATCAGAGTATAATTGTCCCTGTGTGTGTATCTTTGGGCTTTTGGCGCCTGACAAAGGAGATGGTAGCCCACATGAAACCAAATGCCAGCTGTTGATCAAAATTGTGTTGAGCTGATGTGAACCTACTTCCCTGTTTTAAAGGTTCAAATTAAGATACTTTTATGAGAAAAAGGGCTTTTAGCATCCTTAAATTGTACCTAATTAGAGGACTAGAAAACTCCAGCAGGCGGTATAAATGAGGGAAGGATGCTGGGTGTTGGGGGAACTGTGGTAAACCGGAAAGCCTGTGCTCACCAGTTACCACCCTGTAGGAAATAGCGGCCCAGCGTTTGCCAGATCTAGTGATCTCCAAGAGAAATAAGATATCCTGATATTTTTAGATACCAAACTAACTCAGGTTCTTTAAAAAGAAACTTTTCTGGCAAAACAAAAAGTGTCCACCAGTTATGTTTGATCCCTAAGCTCCCACTTTGTGGAAAATAACCATGTTTTGTATCATTTAAAAAGTCACCTTTTGGGTGGCGCCTGTCGCTCAGTGGGTAGGGCGCCGGCCCCATAAACCAAGGGTGGCAGGTTCAAACCCAGCCCTGGCCAAACTGCAACAAAAAAAAAATAGCTGGGCGTTGTGGTGGGAGCCTATAGTCCCAGCTACTTGGGAGGCTGAGGCAAGGGAATCATCTAAGCCCAGGAGTTGGAGGTTGCTGTGAGTTATGTGATGTCACGGCACTCTACCGAGGGCGATTGAGAGGACTCTGTCTCTACCAAAAAAAAAGGTCACTTTTTTTTTTTTTTTTTGTAGAAACAGAGTCTCACTTATTAGCTCTTGGTATGATTAGTGTTTCCAGATCACTCATTTGTTTGTAGGGCAGTGAGATAATCTTTGGAAAGATTATTCAAATACAAATTTCTTAGGCAGGAGTCTGCACGGTAATTGTGCATTTTGGAGGCAGGAAATTGGATCTATAATAAGAGTGGTGTGGGCAGTGAAGAGAGCTAGTTGTACCACCTGCAAAAGCCCATAATGGTGGGCTTGTCATCAAGTAATAGTGCAGGCACAGCACAGCTTTTGTGAATACCAAGATTTGAAAGCAGGACGGGGCGGCGCCTCTGGCTCAGTGGGTAGGGCACCGGCCCCATATACCGAAGGTGGCAGATTCAAACCCAGCCCCGGCTGAACTGCAACTAAAAAATAGCCAGGCGGGGTAGGCGCCTGTAGTCCCAGCTACTTGGGAGGCTAAGCAAGAGAATTGCTTGGGCCCAGGAGTTGGAGGTTGCTGTGAGCTGTGATGCCACAGCACTCTACCCAGGGTGACAGCTTAAGGCTCTGTCTGTGAATAAAAAAAAAAAAAAGAAAAGAAAGCAGGACGGGGAAGGCAGAGGTACAGACAAGGGAGTGACCAGGCACCTTAGGGAAGGGGTTTCTAAGAAGTGAGTGAAGATTTTAGGCTTCTTGGGTTCAAGCAAGTGCAGCAAGCAGCCATTTCACATCCTGGGGGTGAGGACTGGGTGTCGTTTTTTTTTTTCTTTACTTTGATATTTACATTTGCTACTTTAAACTCCCCTGTAGATTTTAAGTTTTTGTTCATTTGCAAAAAACCACTAACATACCTGATTGGAAAGTTTAATTATTCTGATTTTCTCATAAAGGAAAGTGCAACAGCAAATAGGGAAATAGAATCTGAGTAAGGGGAACAGCCTGAATTACTGCCTTCACCCCCCCAAACATATTCTACCCATCATTTTCATTGTAGAGGGGCTGGAATGTCTTTCTCAAGTAACGAGACATGAAAGACTCCATTTTCCACCTCCCTTTGCTTAGAACCCTCAAATCTCTAGTATTAGGGCAGTGAGGCATTTTTAAGGAGGTTAATATATTTTTAGTATGAAATGATTAAATGAGAAAATAGAATGCAAAAGGCTTTGTTTACAGAGAGGGGTTATGATTTTAAAATACTGTTTGTAAGCGAACCTTAATGTCCTAGAGTTATTAGCATCCCCCTTATATATACAGAATCTGAAACACAAAGCAGTAAAAGAATAGAAAAACATGCCAAGTACCAAATGTATTAAAAGGAAGATAAAAAGTGGTACTGTGAACCTGCTATAATTTAACAGGCTAATAGTCATACCTACAATTTTCAGTTGTGTGGCCTGTGGAAAGAAACAAATATCTTATTCAGGTCACCTAGATTCTTATGAACACTAAAAGAGAAGGCCTAGAAAAGAGCAACTGGGGGAAAGAAGATCGGGGGAAGGCTGGTGATTCTTGTCGGACCAAGCAACATGTTTGCTTTCCCTGCACCTACCTACTGTACTGTCCTATGCTGACAGGCCTGTAAACCTTTTTGGCTTCTACCTTGCACCTTGTTTTGTGTGTGTGTGTGTGTTTGTTTTTGAGACAGAATCTCACTTTATCGCCCTCAGTGGAGTGTCGAGGTGTCATAGTTCACAGCAACCTCCAACTCTTGGCCTCAAGTGATCCTTTTGCCTCAGCCTCTTGATTAGCTGGGACGACAGGCACCAGCCACAACATCTGGCTATTTTTAGAGGCCAGGTCTTGCTCTGGCTCAGGCTGGTTCTGGCTCTGGCTCGAACCTGTGAGGTTTTTTTTTTTTTTTTTTTTTTTTTTAGACAGAGTCTCACTTTGTCACCCTTGGTAAAGTACCATGACATTGTAACTCATAGCAACCTCAAACTCAACTTCTTGAGCTCAGGAGATTCTCTTGCCTGAGACTCCTGAGTAACTGGAACTATAGGTTCCTGCCACAGTGCCTCGCTATTTTTAGAGACGGGGTCTTGCCCTTGCTTGGGCTGGTCTGTAGAACCCATGAGCTCAAGCAATCCACTGGCCTCGGCTTCCCAGAGTGCTAGGATTACATGTGTGAGCCACATCGCGTGGCCTTATGGTTTTTTCATAAACTTTCTGTTTTGAAAACCTATATAAAATTTGTAATAAGTACCTGTATCCTTGACTCAAATAGAGTCCTACAAATAATTGTATAATGGTTTAAGCAGACACTAATGTTACGAGGCCAGCCATGATAGCTTATACCTGTAATGCATTCTGGGAGAATGGGGAGGGAGGATTGCTTGAGGTCAGGAGTTTGAGAAAAGCCTGACCAAGAGTGAGAACCCTGTCTCCACACACAAAAAAGCAAGTATTACTTGGTTGTAGTTGGTTGTACCTCCCACTTACTCTGGAGGCTGAGGCAGGAGAACTGCTTGAGCACAGGAGTTTGAGGTTGCTGTGAGTTATGATAATGCCACTGTACTCTAGCCTGCGAGACAGAGCAAGACCCTGTTTCAGAAAAATTAAAAAAAAAAAATGGTAAATTTTATGTTATGTATATTCTATACTTTTTTTTTTTTATTCTATACTTTTTAAGAGTAATTACTAGAAAATCATTTCTGCTCTTGGATGTTGTGGTGAGGTTAAGTTGCCATAAAAATTTCTAAGTGCCCAGTCTTAATTTCTGTTACGCAGTCATAATAACAAATTGATGGTCTACAGATCACTCTTTGAGCAGCCCTGCATTAGAGAAACAGTAGCAAAGTAGCCAGTGGTTCTGGAGTTAGGTGGTTGGGCCAGGGAGAGGAGCCCAGGGAAGTACAGAGTGGGGGGGAGATTTGGATTTTTTTTTTTTGAGACAGTGTTTTACTATGTTGCCCTCGGTAGAGTGCCATGGAGAAACAGCTCATAGCAACCTCAAAGTCTTGGGCTTAAGTGATTCTCTTGCCTTAGCCTCCCAAGAAGTTGGGACTATAGGCGCCTGCCACACTGCCTGGCTATTTTTGTTGCAGTTGTCATTGTTGTTTAGCAGGCCCAGTCTGGGCTCGAACCCACCAGCCTCGGTGTGTGTGGCTGGCACCCTACTCACTGATCTATGGGCACTGAGACTTGAATGTTCTTTTGTAAGGACTTTGTCTTGTACTCAGAGTACATTGGGTAACAAGATTTTTGAGCTAAAGATTGTGATATAACCAGATGTATTACTTTTTAAAAGGATTTTTTTTTGAGACAGCCTCAAGCTGTGACCCTGGATAGAGTGCCGTGGCATCACAGCTCACAGGAACCTCCAATTCCTGGGCTAAAGCCAGTCTCTTGCCTCCACCTCCCAAGTAGCTGGGACCACAGGCGCCCGCCACAATGCCCAGCAATTTTTTGGTTGCAGCTATCATTGTTTGGCAGGCCTGGGCTGGATTCAAACCCGCCAGCTCAGGTGTACGTGGCTGGCGCCCTAGCCTGTTGAGCCACAGGCGCCGAGCCAGGATTTTTTTTTTTGAGACAGAATCTCATTATGTCGCCCTCAGTAGAGTGCGATGGGTGTCACAGCTTACAGCAACCTCCAACTCCTGGGGTCAAGTGATTCTCCTGCCTCAGCCTCCCAGGTAGCTGGGACTACAGGTGCCCGTCACAACGCCTGGCTATTTTTTGGTTGCAGCCGTCATTGTTGTTTGGCGGGCCCAGGCTGGATTCGAACCGGCCAGCTCAGGTGTATGTGGCTGGCGCCTTAGCCGCTTAAGCCACAGGTGCCGAGCCTATCACCCCTTTTCAGTAAGGATCAACTCTTTTCTAACTTGTTTCATGTCTTACCCCTAACCCACCTTAAAGTATTTTTAAAAAATACCATGAGGGGCTCAAACCGGCCAGCTCTGGTGTATGTGGCCAGCACCCTAGCCGCTGAGCTATAGGCACTGAGCCTAAGCATTTTTTTTAAAAGCTGTTATCAACTTGGCCCTCCTTTGAGGCTTTTACACTGCTTGGGGTGGTCTCCATTCGTTCCTAAGCCCACTCTAGCCTGGGCTATGGCCCCTGTCCCTCATTGAAACACGCTTATCCACTTCCATGCGGCCACATCCACCGGTCACTTCATCACCCACTTAACCATACTTCTCAGCAGCATTTTGTTCATTCCCTGGAGCTCGCTCGCTCTCTTTTTTTTTTTTAGAGACAGAGTCTCATTTTGTCACCCTCAGTAGAGTCCTGTGATGTCACAGCTCACAGCAACCTCCAACTCTTGGGCTTAGGTGATTCTCTTGCCTCAGCCTCCCGAGTAGCTGGGACTACAGGCGCCTGCCACAACACCCAGCTATTTTTTTTTTTTTTTGATACAGAGCCTCAGGCTGTCACCCTGGATAGAGTGCTGTGGCATCACAGCTCACAGCAACCTCCAATTCCTGGGCTCAAGCGAGTTTCCTGCCTCTGCCTCCCAAGTAGCTGGGACTACAGGCACCTGCCACAACGCCCGGCCATTTTTTGGTTGCAGCCGTTGTTGTTTGGTGGGCTCGGGCTGGATTCAAACCTGCCAGCTCAGGTGTACGTGGCTGGCGCCTTAGCCCGTTGAGCCATAGGCGCTGAGCCCCAGCTATTTTTTTTGTTGCAGTTTGGCCTGGGCCAGGTTTGAACCCACCACCCTCAGTATATGGAGCTGGCGCCCCACTCACTGAGCCATAGGTGTCACCCCCCTGAAGCTCTCTTGGTGAAGATATTGATAATAGTAACTGGTCACGCCTGTAATCCTAGCACTCTGGGAGGCTGAGGCAGGTGGATTGCCTGAGCTCACAGGTTCGAGACCAGCCTGAGTCAGATTGAGACCTAGTCTCTAAAAATAGACAGGCATTGTAGTGAGCGCCTATAATCCTAACTACTAGGGAGGCTGAGGCAAGGGGATCACTTGAGCCCGAGTTTGAGGTTACTGTGAGCTGTGAAGCCACGGCACTCTACCGAGGGCTACAAAGTGAGATTCTGTCTCAAAAATAAAAAAATAAAAAAAGATAATAGTAGCTGGTATTTATCAGGTTGGTCAGGGAAGATACTGGGTAGTTTAGTACAAGTCTTCACAGAATCCTGAAAGGAAGCATGATTCTCCCTAGCAAGAAATTACCCACCCACAACCTGAAGCTGGGGCATAGCCTTGCCTGTGCATCCTTCTCACCTCATGAGTGCACCTCTGAGCACCTGGGTGGCTGGAAGAAGAAGAAAAGGTGGCAGCACAGCTGATTTTGTAGGGGCAAGTGTGATTTTTTAAAAATTTATTTATTTATTTTGAGACAGAGTCTCACTTTGTGGCCCTTGGTAGAGTGCACTGGCATCATAGCTCACACCAACCTCAAACTCTTGGGCTCAAGCAATCCTCTTGCATCACCCTCCTGAGTAGTTTGGACCACAGGTGCCTGCCACAGTGCCCACCTATTTTTTATTTTTAGTTAAGAGATAGGGTCTCACTCTTACTCAGGCTGATCTTAAACTCCTGAGCTCAAGCAGTCCACCCGCCTGTGCCTCCCGGAGTGCGCTAGATATGCTGAATGGTTAGTAGCAGGAACTCAGTGATGTTGGTGTGTTCCTTGTGGTTATGATTCAGCTTAATTTAGCAGTGATGGAGTTGTTCCTATTTCTCATCATCTAAGCTGTGTAGAAATTTGTGGAGTTAGTTTCAGATCCATCCCCGTGTGATCATTTTAGTCATGAGCGCAGTGAGATTCAGTATGTTGGCATGCACACTTGCAGGAGGATGAAGCAGGCTCATCCTGAAGTGTTTGTGTGAGCCATCCTGATTCACAGGGTCCTCTAGTATTAGCCATGTCTCTCCCCAGGCCCTTTTGGGATTAGCCTTGCCTGCTTGCTGTCAGAAGCACCAGGACCAGGATATTTTTAGTTTTACAAAGCAGTGGAGCTGTGCACCATCAGGCCCTATGAGGCCATGAATAGCTTAGGTTAGGGAAGGTGAGGGACAGGCATTCATATGGGCAGCAGCTGCCTAACTAGGTCAGGCAATTGTCATCCAGCGGGTCCGCTCCTCAGGCAGGCCAGGATTTATGGGGAAAGTGACTTCTGTTCTTAGTGAGGATCAGGAGTGTACTGGGATAGTCTTGCTTCTCTGAGCACTTTTTGGCCCTTCTGACCTCCATGGATTAATTTTCAGTCTTTAACACATCCAGTGGGGAACTGAGGGAGGTTTAGGTCCAAGTACTTACTCCTGAAACTGTGCTTTAGTTTTACTAAATCATTCTCTTAAACTTCAAAATAAGCCTCCTTCCCTAATTCTGGTGGTTTCAGTTTTGGTGGCTAAGTTTGCTTGCCATCATTTATGCTGTTTTGTTATTTTATAGATTCAACATGGGGATAGGGGATGGTGAAGCCAAAGAGTTAATTTTATATACTTGTGCATATGTTTTTTGGTACAAATATGTCTAGTATAGTGACAATATTTTGGAAGTATTTCTGGCTCTCAAAATATAAGCAATATGTATAATGGTCTAATATCAGAAGAGGTTAGTTGAGGGGTCTGCACCAAAATGTTTTCAGTGACCTATTGAAGTATTTAGATAAGAGAATTAAATACATTGATTATTACTGAATTTATTAAAGAACTAGAACTTCAGGAGAACAATTTATTATGTCTGAATATGTGATTGTGTTATCGTTAAACAAATGATTATACTAATGGCACCTTATTTAAAATATTTTAACATATTTCTGGAAATAATTCATCTTTCTGAACAGTACTAAGTCCTTGTACAAGGACTTAATAGTTTTTTTGAGAGCTGTCCCATATTAAATGACCTGTTTTTCTTAAGAATTAAAAAAGAGCTGTGATGCCACAGCACTCTATCCAGGGTGACAGCTTGAGGCTCTGTCTCAAAAAAAAAAAAAAAAAAAAAAAAAACACCTTAAGGATAATGACAAGCAAGCCCCACCCTGGGATGAAACAGTAGGAACACATATGGACAGACACATTAGAAGGGAGGAGGGGAAAGTATACATAAATGCATATTTTTTACCCCAATGATATTTTAAATATAAGCAACTCAATAGAAAAACCAGTAAAACTCAGAAATTTCACATTAAAGGAAATATAAATTTGTGGCATCAAAATTTCATGGGGTGCAGGAAACGGTTAGGAGAACAATGTAATAAAGGCTCCCTAGAGGGGCAGTCACCAAAACGAAGCTGAGAAATAGTGCCCTGGGGAAACCCTGGGAGGCGAGCCCAGGTGTGTGGACAGGTACGTAGCAGCAGCAGCACAGGGATGCGCCCGCCCTGCGCCAGTGGGTGCAGAAGACACACAACATTTGAGAGATTTACAGAAACAAAACTATAAGTCAGTGAAAGTACATCAAACCACAGCTACACAAGCAGTCGAGTGAGAAGAGCCAGAGAAGGACACCTGCGGGATGGCGCAACTGGGCAGAAATCAGTGCCGCAACAAAGACAAGCACGGGAATGAGATATAAAAAATTCCGACTCCTGGACGTCTCTACAGGAGTGAGAGGGGAATGGGATCGGAGGAGGTAGGAGTGCCAGGACTGTTCATTGCATTGAATTTCCGACTGTATTTGCATGCATATGCTGTCTGTTTTCTTTCAGTACACACACATGCACGTATATTTCATAACAAAATGTTAACATTTTTCTTAAGAGCCTTATACCGCAGCCAACTGAATCTGACCTGAGGGGACTCCTGAGTGGGGTGCTGTGGTGGGTACTCACATTTCTCACCTGGCTGTCTGGTGGTGTGAATCAGCTGATGCATTCTTTTAACCAGGCCACATTTTTTGCAGCAAGGATGGTTTGAGAACCTAGCTCCCCAACCTTCCCCTCTCACTGGAGAGTGTCTGCTCTGTGGCTCGGATTCTCTGCATGCTCCCCCTCCCTCTCGAGCTCGCTCCACTTTGCCAGCTGCTGTCTCTCCTTGCAGCTATGCCTGATGGAGCTCTGGACTCGGCCATGCGTGCTGACGAGGCAGGGAGCGAGGAAGACCTGTATGAGGACCTGCACGGCTCTGGCCACCACTATAGCCACCCTGGAGGGGGCGGCGAGCAGCTGGCCATCAATGAGGTAGGGACAGGGCTATGCGAACAGGGGTGGGGACTGGACAGATGTGGACCTGGCTGTCAGGGCAACTCTAACACACTCAGGCTGGACAGATGTCCACTGCCTATGTTCCAGGCAGGTGATAATACTGCTGGCTGCTCACAGCGAGGCTTTAGCCTGTGGCTCTCACTTTCGGATGTGGTGTCAAGAGCGGAATTTGTCCAGACACATGACTTCCCCATGCCCTCCTGGGCCCACAGAGCCCAGAAGAGCAGGCCTGCTAGGCTGCTGGAGCAGCTCTCCTAGGGAGCAGGCTCTGAGAGCCTCCTGGAAGGGAGCACACTGGGTAGAAGGGAGGCTAGGGTTTCCCCATGCCTCCAGCCTCCGACCCTCTTAACCATCAGACTGAGAAACAAGGCCAGTGAAAACTGTTTTCCCTCCTGTTGACACCAGGAGTACAAAAGTATTGCCGTTGCTATGACAACTGCATGCAAGTTGCCATACTTTGCTATTCCTACCTAAGCAGAAGAAATTAGTGAGAAACTCATCTGTGCAGAACGGGTTTCCAACCCAAATTGTCCTTTTGCATTCTCCTAGGAGAGGGAAATTTTGAGACTTGGATTCATTCTCCTCTATTTTTCTCCCACATCTTCCTGTTTTCTCACTTGCTTATTTCATGTGGAGGGGTTGTGGAACATAATGGCAGTTTCACTAGATGCTCAAACACCATGTTCTGGTCACAAAGTACTGGTGTGTTTCTGCTTCACAAAACCAGCATCTGGCAACCCAGGAGGCTGCAGCACTCAGATTTTTCCTCATGAAGAGGAAACAGTTAAACTTTAACCTTCCTGTGAATGAATGGGCCAGAAGGCTTCTCAGAGACCAGTAAGGAACAGTATCCTTGCTGCCCGCTTGACAGAGTAGGAACTGTCCAGAATAGGAACTGCCTCTGGACAGAGTTCCAAAGCCTAGGAACTCTTCTTAGAGGCCTGGTCTAGACAGTGTTTTAAAATAGTCATTATATAATGCTTTATTCAAAATCCATGATGTATAAAGAATAAACATGCAAAAATAAGTTAGTTTTTCTAACAAATAATACCTTTCTCTTTTAAAGTGCCTCTCTAAGCTATTTTGGATAGAAGATGTTCTGAAATCATGGCATAAGCCAGGTGCAGTGGCTGAAGCCTGTAATCCTAGCACTCTGGGAAGCTGAGATGGGTGGATTGCTTGAGCTCAGGAGTTTGAGACCCACCCGAGCAAGAGCAAGACCCCATCTCTAAAAAAATAACTGGGTGTTGTGGCAAGTGCCTGTGGTCCCAGCTACTCAGGAGGCTGATGCATGAGGATTTCTTGAGCCTAAGAGTTTGAGGTTGCTGTGAGCTATGACACCAGAGCACTCTACCAAGGACGACAAAGTGAGACTGTCTCAAAAAAAATAAATAATAATAATAATAATAATGGCATGATGAGCAGAATTCACAGGCAATGGTTGTGCTTTTCCATGAAGACTCAGGCTGCCGCCTCCTCTGCTCCAGCAGGGGAGCCTGGACAGGGGCCTATCAAATGTGGATGACATGCCGCGCTGGGCAGGTGACTGTCTGAGCAGTGGTTCATTTGACTATGAGGCTGCATCAGGACTGATGGAAGCAGAGAATGTACATGGCCTGGCCGGGGTGGGTTCTCAGTAAATCTCTAATGACCGAGATGATGAAGAAGAAAGTGACATAGCTCTCAGGGACAGAGCTCAGCTCTGGAGAAGTGGAGGTTACTTGATTGGGCTTAGATGCTGCATTATCAGAGTTCTTGTTTCTGCATTTAGTAGTTGTATGTCTCCTGCCTGATGGTGAAATTATAGAGTATCACATCTTGCTGCTGGCAAGGAGGTACCTTTTGAGGCTCTCGTTTCCTTGACAGGCTGTTCCTTCTAAGGTGCTTTGGCCCAAAAAACAAATATGAACAATACTCTGTGGCAGAGGAGCATAGAAATTTAGATTATGGATTTTATAAGCACCCATTTGGGCTTCTTAGAGAATTTGCATCCTGTTGCTGCAAAGGTCTTCCTTGGCGTTGGAGTAGATGCTAGTATACCTACATGTGTTTAGAGTACTCCCTGGCCCTTCACTGTGCCTTCAGGAAAGAGGATATGCCACATCACAAGGACAATAGCAACTCAGGGAGAGGAGCCCCTCTCCAGTGAGCTGCAGACTGGTCCTGGAAGGCAGGTTCCTGACCCAGTTGACGTCCACTTGGCTGCTCACCCTCGTTGGATCCACCGTGGCTTCCAGATCCTGATGTAGAAAGCCCAACAAATGCCACCCTGAAAGAGGCAGCAGGAAGGCAGGTCAGAGTTTGGAGGCCACCTTCTGGGGCTAGTGGAGCACCTGCAACGAGGCAGTCCCTCTTGTGGTGGGTAGAGTGGCACCTGCACCCATTGGGCCTGGCTTGTCTTGGTACTCAGGAAAGGCAATGCCTGTTTGGTTATAATTTGCTGGACATACTGAAAAGACTCATCTCATCAGAAACTCTTTAAAAAGATACAACAGGTGAGTGCCCGATGAGGCTAGTTCCCCAATCCTCCAAATGCAGCTTCCACAGCCCCCGTGTGCTTACTAAGAAGTTTTGTGGCAGGGTGGGGGTTATTGTAAGTTTCATACCTGGAGATGATCAAAGCAACAGGTGTCAGAGGAAAGTCCTCCCTAAATAATACTTGGCTTGCTCTAAAATCACACATTCACTTCTATTTTCTTTTCTTTCTTTTTTTTCTTTAACTTCTATTTTCTAAGAATGCATGGGCTCTAAATTGTGATACTTTCTTATTGATGTTGAACTGAGAAGGGGAAACCATTTCTCCATTTCCTAAGTGGAAGGGAACCCAAACCTTCTGGCTTAGAGACCTGTAGACACAGGGGAGACCAGTGAGGCAGTTTGTGTTCTGGATACGTAAGGAGTGACTTTGGTGTTTGCATGTCTGTGTGCATGTGTGTACACACTATATGTAAAGGCTGTGTGTGTGGTGTTTGTCCGTGTACGTTGCATGCATGTATCAAATAATACTGAGCACTTACTCCGTCAGGTGGTGTGCAGGCTATAGGGTGCAGCTGAGCAGGAGGCAGAGTCCTTTGTCAGAAAGCTGCCACCCAGGGTCTGTGTGGGCACTGCACCTCCCGTGTGCTCTGGGGAAGTAGTGCCTGTTCTTACCGCTTTCCTGGCACTCACTTGTGCCTTGCCCCTTGGATTGCCCAGTCCCTGCAAGATGAATTAAGGATTGTGGGAGCTGATTGTCTTCAGTGCCCAGAGGAGCCCCTCTCTTCTTGTGGCTTTGCCCCATGGTCCAGTTCCTGGCCCCACCTCTCTACTTGGCCCTTCTGGGGTGGGCTGCCCTTCCTGCAGTCAGGCCTCAGGACACCCTTAGCCCTAGGACTTCTGAAGAGGTGAAGCTAAAGCCAGAAGTGCCCCATCAGTGTGTGACCACCCAACTCCACCCCCACAGCAGTGGCAGTGTGGCCAGTGTACCCGTGTGCAGGATGTAGTGACCAGGGAGAGGATGACACAGTTTCTACTGGGGAGCCCTGGGGTCTCCTGCTACCCACTTGCTCCTGTGGGCACACCTGTCCCCTACCAGCCAGGCCCCACCCAGAGCTTCCTCTTGGCTCCCTGAGAGGTTCGGAGGGCCTTGGGTGTTAGGTCCCCTCTGTGTGCCTGTGCTATGGCAGCTCTGGTCTCCCTGCTGCAGGATGCTGAAGGGGAGACCAGAGGCAGCTCCTGATCCTCCTGTCAACAGGACACAAAACCCAAACTAGAAGGCAGACAGATTTGAGCAAACAGCCATGGACCCTCCATCCCAACTGGGCTTGAAGCATAAAAGGGTGTTATAATTAGGTGAGCACCATGGGGGGGCACACTGCCCTGCCAGCCAGCCATGGGGATAGAAGGCAGACTCCCTTCCTGAGCCTTTCACAGCACTTAGAGTGACACCCAGAATTGCAGGAAACGAGGAGTCAATCTGACTCTCCAAGTGTCCCTGAGCTCCTGTGGCACTGACCTGGCTCCTGCCTCTCACTCCCACCCAGCCCCAGAGAGAAGCCTAGTGGTGCCCCACACACCTTGGTGGACAACTTGGGCTTAAATGCTCTCTGAGATGGGGCAGGAGCAGCTCCAAGTTTCCCAGAGCCCAGGGCTGTGAGGTTGCCTGGTAGCCAGCCCCTGCATGGTTGCTTTCAATTTCTTGTCCTCTGCTCCCAAAACTACGTCACTGGGGTCTCAACCTTCATCTTCCCCAACATCCATGTCTTCCACCTCAGGCCTGCCACCAGCCCAGGGGCCACTCCCCTCCCTGTTGGAGCAATCCCGCTCCAATCCTGCAAGGCCCTAGGTCTTTGCCTTCTAGCCTTTTTATTATGCTTTTGGTCATGAAACACACATCAAAAAGCTGTTGCCACTGTCACCCTTGCTGTACACCTACCTCTTGGGGACATACACAAGGTTCAAAAAAAATGTATACACATTTTAATAAACTATTAAAATGGTAATACTCAGTATATACCAATAGCAAAAGATGAAAACAAATCACATTGAGCACCTCTTATAATTGCAGGAGTCAAATGTAACTTGGGTATTACAAATTTAATACAGTATTTTTTTTCTTTCTTAAAATGTGTACACATGGCTCGGTGCCTGTGGCTCAACAGGCTAAGGCGCCAGCCACGTACACCTGAGCTGGCGGGTTTGAATCCAGCCCGGGCCCGCCAAACAACAATGACGGCTGCAACCAAAAAATGGCCAGGCGTTGTGGCGGGTGCCTGTAGTCCCAGTTACTTGGGAGGTGGAGGCAAGAGATTCGCTTGAGCCCAGGAATTGGAGGTTGCTGTGAGCTGTGATGCCAC
>CAUYRH010017730.1:0-25460 GCA_963574655.1 Perodicticus potto
AAATTCACTAAATGTAGAATACAAATGTCTTAACACAATAACTAAGAAAATGCCATGAAAGCTATGTTAATCTGTTTGATAAAAATATTTCCAATTGTATATAAAACCAGCACGTTGTACCCCACGATTGCACTAATGTACACAGCTATGATTTAATAAAACAAAAAAAAATAAAAAAATAAAATAAAAAAATTCACCAGGTAGGTGCCTGTAGTCCCCAGCTACTTGGAAGGGTGAGGTGGGAAGACTACTTGAGCCCAGGAGTTTGAGGTTGCTGTAAGCTTGGCTGACACTCTAGCCCAAAAAGCAGAAGTGTTACTGTCTCAAAATAAAAAAATAGACAAGAAAAGAAGGTGTAAAACGTATACAGAAAGAATACATATCTGAAGATATTGAAGAATTACTCTTTTTTCTTTAGGTGTGATAATGATATTTTGAGAGATACATACTAAAATATTTACAGATACGATGATAAGATAGCTGGGGTATGCTCTGAAAAAAACTGGAGGGAAGAGGAGCCAGAGGGTGTGGCCATAAAGTGATAAAGCTTACTGGCTAGATAAGGAGATGAGGATTCATTATCCTATTCCAGTTTTGCACAATTCCCTAGTGCATTTTCAACCAGTGTGCCACGACAGGATCTTAGATGTGCTGCAAAAATTGTCAAAGATCTGGCTCAGCACCTGTGGCTCAATGGGCTAAGGCACCAGCCACGTACACCTGAGCTGGCAGGTTCGAATCCAGCCCAGGCCCACCAAACAACAATGACGGCTGCAACCAAAAACTGGCCGGTCGATGTGGCGGGTGCCTGTAGTCCCAGCTACTTGGGAGGTGGAGGCGAGAGACTCGCTTGAGCCCAGGAATTGGAGGTTGCTGTGATGCCACGGCACTCTATCCAGGGTGCCAGCTTGAGGCTCTGTCTCAAAAAAAAAAAAAAAAAAATTGTTAAAGATCATTAATTAAATTATTTTCAAAAGACATTCAAAGCACAGTTAAGTATATTCTTGTTTTACTCTTTGTTTTTGATCAATATAATTTAAGTGTGCCGTGAGATTAAAAAAAAGTTGAAAAACACTGCTCTGGGGGGGGAGTTTAACTGTTAAAAAATGCTGCTGTTATTCAAGCACTAAATCAAATGCCTTTTTCTCCAAGATTTTCTAGATTATCCAACTAGATTTCCTTCATAAAACATTTGCTATTTGAACTTATTTTATAAGCTTTGCAATTGGACATCTAAATTCTGTCTTTACTGCTACCCAGCAACATGACCTCTTGTTTTCTCACCTGTTGAGACAGTGAGGGAGAGAGATAGGAATGAAGGAGAAAACAGCACAACCTGGGCCCTTGTTTCCCAGTTACTTGCATACTTTTCATATTCAGCTGAGTCCCTAGTGGATCCCTGAGCCCTGTGGGGAAGGACCTCTTGACTTTCTGAACTAAACAGATTTCCTCAGAAGACTGGGAATCAGCAGAGTCCAGGAGGATCCAGCCACAGGTCACTCTGGTAGATGATGTGGTACCAGTGGACAGTCATGAACTCCCAGAGTTGAACAATAACAAAAAGTAAACTGGTTCCCTACCTTTCATCTTCTCCCCAAATCACTCTAGATGGATCAATTGGAGTTAATCGTTAAAGACAGAAAAGAGGGAAAATTTCTTAAAGTACTATAAAAATGTAATATAAACTGGAAAAGCTGGTTACAACTCATCAGCAATAAAGGAAAGGAGTGATAAATATTTAAAAGAAAAAAAAAATTTTAAAGTGAACATGGGCCAGGCACAGAGGCTTACACCTGTAAACCTCACACTTTGTGAGACTGAAGTAGGACAATCATTTGAGGGAGTTTTAGACCAGCCTGAGCAACAGTGAAACCTCATCTCTACAAAAAATGGAAAGGTTAACTGGGCATCTTGGCATGTGCCTGCAGTTTCAGCCACTTGGGAGGCTGAGGCAGGAGGATCACTTAAGCCCAAGAGTTCCAGTTTGCTGTGAGCTATGATTGCAACACTATACTCCAGCCTGGGCTACAGCAACCCTGTCTCAAAAAATAAAAAAGTGAATATGAACCAGTTAAACGCCCAACAACTGAGAAAAAAATAACTGACAGAAAAAAGGGGCAATGTTATTCATTTAAAAGTGTTCTCAGAACAAATCGATGTGAAAATGAAAAGGCAAATAACCCAACAGAAAATTGGGCAAAGGTTAAGACCAGCCTTGTCTCCAGTGGACACTACAGGTGGGCTAACTGAAATCTCCATGAACTATTATAAAAAATGCATCTGGCACTAAGCTTTTACTTCTGGAACTGAGATGGGAGACAATGAAAAGAAGGTGGAACTCAGAGGCAACATCACCCAGCAATACTATGAACGTGTGAATGCTCGAATGAAAGCCCTGGCAAGTGGGCACAGCAAAGTCAAAGAAGAGACCCTGACACCACCAGTCTTGCTCTTCAAACCACCTGATGACCCAGAGCACCACTGAGACCCGCCGGTCTGAAAGGGAAACACGGTTTGGACCTCATGGGAACTTTGCCCTCTAATGCGGCCAGCCTTCGGAAGCAGACTTTCCACAGTCACAGATCCATCTACCTTGGGACGGCCTGATCCCTACCAAGGTCTGTTTTGCAGTTGTGACTCTTTATTGTGCACTCTCTTGGAGATTACCCATGAACAAATCCTCATGTATTTCCAAATTCTTATCATTTATTTGTTTAGGGGGAAGGGAGGGTTGAGCAAATGGTTTACTAGAAAAAGAAAAATGTTTCCAAAAAACCACACACATGCAGTATAAAAACTCCTCCCTTTTACTTTGCTGTGGATCGGCACATCAAATAAATGAACAATTCAAGGAACAGTGTCTCGATACTATGCAAGTTACTCTCAAGGTTATCTCTGTCTAGAGAGGGTCTCTGTGCTCAGGAGTTTTAAATCAAATAGGAAACATAAAATAGAAGAGGCAACAAGGATCATGCTTGAAAGAGCCTCAACATCATTATTTCACCCAAGATAATTTAAAAATGAGTATCTGTAATGGACTGAGTTATATCCTCCTTCCCCCCTCCCAATTCACATGTTGAAGTCCAAACCCTAGAACACTGACTATGTAAAAAGAAAGGGTCTTTACAGAGGTTATTAAATTGAAATAAGGGGGCTGAGCACAGTGGTTCACACAGTAATCCGAGCACTCTGGAAGCTGAGGCAGAGGATTGCTTGAGCTCAGGATTTCAAGACCAGCCTGAGCGAGAGTAAGACCCAGCCACTACTTAAAAAACAGAAAATTAATCAAGTATACTGGTACACAGTATACTCAGGGGGCTGAGGCAAGAGGATCACTTCAGCCCCGGAATTTGAGGTTGCAGTGAGCTATTATGATGCTGTTGCACTCTACATAAAGAGCAAGAGGCTGTCTCAAAAAAAAAAGAAAGAAAAGAAAAGAAAATTGAAATAAGATCATTATGGGAACCCTAATCCAGTAAGTTAAAACACAGATACCGAGGGTACCACATGAAGACACAAGAAGACAGCCAGCCATTTACATGCCAAACAGAGAGGCCTCAAGAAGAAATTAACCCTGCTGGGATCTTGACCTCGGTTAGCCTTCAGAATTGTGGAAAAATAAATTTCTGCTATGATAGCCACCCAGTCTGTGGTACTTCGTTAAGCCGCCCCTTGCAAACTAACAGTATCATTTAATATACAGTCTATATTTGAGTTGCTCTGACTGGGCCAATTCTTTTCATTCTTTATTTATTTTGGATTCTTGAACTTAAGCACAGCATTTGGTTGTCAGGTCTCTTTGGGAGTCTCCTTTATTTCAGCCCTTCATTCATAATATTGACATTTTGGAAGTCAGGCCAGAGGTATTATAGAATGTTCTACTTTCTGGATTTGTCTGATTGTTTCCTCATGATTAGATTCAGATTAATCATTTTTGGCAAGAACCCTCCAGAGGTCATGCTGTACACATCCCATTGCATAATATCAGTAGGTACGTAATGCTAATTTATCTCATTTATTGATAATCACTTGATTGAAGCAGATATCTTCATTATAAAGATTACCTTTTTCTCTTTGTAAATAGTAATTTACAAGGAGACACTCTGAGACAAAGAAAATTCCAATAATTTTTTACCAAAGGATTTTAACATTCATTGACAATCCATGCCTGAATCAATTATGACTTGCAGGTTGCAAAATGATTTTTTTTTCTTTTTCTATTTCTGGGATATCTTTCACTTTTATCAGCTGGCATCCTTCAATAAAGTGTTACCTCTCTCCCCTCCATCTCACTTTGACTCCTTTGTGGGAACAATAATTATCACTCATTATGTACTGGTGAACTTTAACTCAATGTGTTACAATCCATCTCAAATTGACTTAATTTTATTGTGGTAAAATACACATACCATCATTTTTATGTTTATAATTCAGTAGTATTAAATACATTCGCAATGTATAACCATCACCACTACCCATTTTATCATCCCACATGCAAACTTTGTAACTATTAATCAATATCCAATTGATTTATAATTGTCATTATTTTTTGTAAGGAATGATATATACTCACAGGTACGCAACACATACATGTATAATATATAATATAAATGTAAAGTACAAAAATCACTTATCTCGGCACCAGAAAAAACTGTTAATAATATAAGTTATAATAAATAATTAATAAAATATAAATAAAAAACTGTTAATAACAGTTTTTTTCTAATAATAAACCATTATGCAAAAATCTGGTGGATCCAGACAACATCTGAACCCAATGACCAAACATAGCATCACGGGAAACTACCAAGAATTTCGTGCCTCCGGAGGTGAACATGCAGTACAAAGTATCCATTAACCTGATGCGCGCACCCACCCCCACTAGGAAGTATTCTGGCCCAAAACAAAAAATAAGACCCTAACTTGATCAAGCTTCTAGGTAAAACTATCACTTGCAGGAAATACTGAGGACAGAGAAACATCATAAGGATGAATCTGCAAAGTCCAAATTGTTGGAAACTACAGGAAAGATGACTCAATTCCCTCACCAAATAAGCTACAGGAAAATAAAAACAAAAAAAGAGGGCAGGAAAACCTATAGATTAACAAGATTTAAAAGACATCTAAACCAAATGCCATGTCACTTTGTCTTAATCCTGATAGAACAAATTAACTGTAAAATCTGTAAACTTATCTTAAGATAAGGGTTTTAACATCTCTCAGGGTCTTCAAGAAATAGAGAAATAGAAGGAAGACCTCTTCTGAAAAATGAAGAGAAGAACTTAAAAGAAATCTAATCACCAATACAGAGAAAAGTCAAAAAACATTCCTTTTTCCAGATGAGATCTAAGTTAAATAAACTAATAAACAATCAAATAGGTTTTTCTTGCTACACTGTTGCCATATAGCTTTAGGGCAAAGAATTTAAATAGGGGTTGAAGGTCCCCTTCACAAACTGGGGTGAAGGATACAAACATAGAACAAGCGTGAGGTAAACGCTGCAAAGTAGTAAATTGAAAGTATTAAAAAAATAGCCATGGCCAGGCACCTATAATCCCAACACTTTGGAAGGCTAAAGCAGGAGAATCACTTGAGGCCAGGAGTTTGAGACCAGCCTGGGCACCACAGCGAGACCTGATGCCTACAGAAAATTTTAAAAACTAGTTTGGCATGGGATGCACACCTATAGTCCTAGCTACTTGGGAGCGTGAGGCAGGAAGATAAATCACTTAAGCCCAGGAGTCCAAGACCAGACTGAGCAACTAGGCAGAATCCACCCATTAAAAAAAAAAAAAAAAAAAAAATTAATGGGGCATGATGGGACACACTTGTAGTCCCAGCAACTCAAGAGGCTGAGCCCAGGAGTTCAAGGTTACAGTGAGCTATGACTGCACGACAACTGGGAAGAAATACAGCTAAGACCAGTGGTTCTCAGCCTTCCTAATGCCGCAACCCTTTAATACAGTTCCTATGGGTCTCGACCCACAGGTTGAGAACCACTGGCTAAGTCCAAAGAGGTTTCAACTAACTGCAGAGTTTAAATTTTATTCTAGAGGCAACAGAAGCCCACACGTGTAACAAAGTAAATGAAAGACAGCAATTTAGCACAGCGGTTATGTGCTGGGGCTCTGGAGCCAGGTTGCCCATGTTCAAATCATATAGCTCTACAACTTACCAACTATGTTAAGTGGATGAGTTACTTAATCTCTGTGCCTCAAGGAACTTGACTACTCTGCACAGGTGAGTTTCCTCCTCTATATTATGGAGATAACAGCTCTTACATGTCAGAGGATTGTTAAGAAGGTCAAATTACCAGATGTAAAGAATGCTTAGAACAGTGTCTGACATTTGTAAGTATTATATAACCATGAGCCTTAGGTTTCCTACCTCACATATAAGGTAATCAACACCTTCCCTGCTACCTTGTATATCATTATAAACATCAAATAATGAAGCCTGGATCTTCATATTATCTGGCTGCTTTAATCCCAGAAGACTCTGATCTACTTGAAAACAAATCCAATAGCTAACTCATTTTTGGAAGGCCAGCACAGTATAGAGGCTGACAAATAGCTGGTGTCAATTACACACTTGAATGCATTTTTTAAAACTGTAAAGTGCTATACCCATGAACACAGTACTGCTATTAACATGGCAACAAAGCCAATCTTAGAAAAGTCTTTGAGCAGTGCTGGGCAGAATGGAGAGGAAGGTGCAGGGAATACACCAAGGGCAAGGAGACCAGTGTGAGCTACTGCAATGGTATATCTAAAAAGTAACAAGACCTAAATTTAAATGTGGAGGACTAGATTTATTTGCTCCAGAGAAGCAGAAGGATTTAACCCATGTCCTTTCCTACATCCAAATTCCTAGCGATGGCTCCTCTCTTGGTTGCCCATTAACAGTATCTTAATTGAGTTCACTGGAAACTTTAACTGTTGGGAAAGTTAAGTCACAGCCTGAAGGTAAAGAATGACCAAGAAGATGGATTCAGTCCTAGGTTAGTATGAGTTTAAAATATATTTGAGATAGACAAGTTGAGACTTCAGCAAACAGCCGAAAACACAGGGCAAGAGCTTGAGAGGAGCAGCTTGGAGTTTCCCCACTCAGAGGACCGGTCAGGACACAGGAACTGGAAGGGCAAGAGGATCTACAGCACAGCGTGGGGGACAGCAGAAGGATGAAGAAAAGCCTGCAAACAGAGAATAAAGAAGCCAGCAAGGAGATGGGACATGATGAAAGCAGATGGCAGGTGTCCCAGGAGGGAAGGGGGGGACACGGGGTCCCATGAGACCACAAATGAGGATGACCACCCAACAAGTTTAGAACTGAGGTGACTGGTGGCCTTTAGGAGAGAATGACCATCATTTAACAGTCAGTTTCACCCAATAACAGGGTCTGTCTTCTTAAACATGCCATGAAAACAGGGTTTGCTCAGCCGTTGTTAAAAACTTTGCTAAGGGAACCATAAGCTTACCATAAAGGCAATCCTCCTACCTCCCAAGCAGAGGTACACCTACAGGTTCATACATTCTCTGTTCACCACCCACCCTAAAGCACCCGAGGAAACCTGAAGGGTAGGTGGCTAGAAGTAGTAAATGCCCCACAGGGAGAGTAGGAAGCACTCAGCAGGAATGTTGCAAGAGACAAATAATCCTCACAGAGACTGGAGGACAGAGGGAGGAATATTTCCCTGTACAAAGTCATCACAAGCAGAGGCTGGTATGGGACCAAAGGTCTAAGAGGAGAAGGCGTCGGAGCTCCTCTGGCAATCTCCTAAAAAACTCAATATCCCAAAAGATGTACTTCTTGATTTTCTTACACATTGCCTTTCAATCCTCCCTACTCACCCCCAACCCTTTAGTTGCTGATCAACCCCTAAAGCCACATGATCTAGCCCCATCATCATGGTACCATAAACTCAAGGCTTCTTGCCTTCATTCCAAGCACAAACATCGGTACCACAGGTGGACAGGACCAGGCGTGCTCTGCACTGCCTCCCTCTTCCCACACCCACTGTGCTCAGATAAAACTACTGACACTTTGCAGAAGACAAATGGAGCTTTTAATCAATTCTACTCTAAAATAATCACAGAACTATACAAACTTAATGCCTAAGCACCCAAGAGACACAGGGCAGGACTAAGAAGGAATTGTCAGGAAAGAAGAGAACATCAAGGAGACCCTTCTATATCCTTCCTTAGAACTGACACACCAAGGCCTGTAACTTACCTCACTTCATTCCTTTCTTATCCCAAGGAGCCAGAAAAGGATCACTTGAAGTAAAGGGCACCAACAAGTCTAGAACACTGGTTGTTAAGCTTTTAAAAACCCTGAGGCTCGGGCCACACCTGAATTCAATTCAATCAGAATCTATGGGTAAGACACATTTTTAACTTTAAGGCATTGTCATTTTTAATCCCTGTCTCAGTGCCGAGAACCACTGCCCCAGAATAGAGCTAAAAGCAAAGGAATTCAAGGGAAGTTGGACCAATTACAAATTTTTCTTCTCCTTGTAAAAGCAGACAGGATTGAGGAGGGAAGGAGTGAGCCGCCTCTATGCTACGTAAATTCCAAGGCCCACCCAGCTATAACAATTTAAGAAACCCTAAAACCTAAACATTAATGGAACCATGGAGCTCCATTGCCTTTATGGTAGGAGGATTGCCTTTATAGTTTTAGCCGTCATCATCATGATACCACAAACTCAAACCTTCGTTCCTTCATTCCAAGCACAAAATCTAATTTGCTTTACTATGATATCACTAAATACCTAACAAGGTTTTTAACATAGAAAACCTGTCATTTGAAAAGTATCCTTAATAACCTCAAACACATTTTATCCTTAATAACAAACCTCTAAAAAGGGTTTTATTATAGTTGAAAACGGCTCAAGTCCTAAGTAATGGAAACTGGGTTAAAATTTCTACAAAGATACACAACAGTAGTTGAGAGGTATATGACTCTGAACATATACTAGAACCCAACAACTTGTATTTTTGCCTTTAAATGGATAAAATATGTGATATGTGAATTTTAATAAAGAAGTCAAAAAATAACAATTTTTTTGACAATTTCTAACCTGTAGGGATTTACAATCTGGTTGAAAAGACAAGAAATATACTTAAATAAATGCTGAAATGAGCCATACTGAGTAAGAAAGGCATTCTAAGATTAACAACTACTAGACAGTGATGGTCAGGAAATATACTGTCTATAATTGACGGCATGTCAATTCCCACACATGGACCTTTGCAAATGGAACTCATCTGAAGGCTTGGGAGGGGAGGGTTTAAGAGCAGACACTCTGAAGACCAACTGGTAAGGTTCCAATCAGGGCTGTAGCATTTACTTGCTAGGCAACCTACAACAATTACTTAATCTCCCTGGATCTCAAGTTGTCTCACCTGTAAATTGAGGACAAAAACAGAAAACACCTACTTCCTGGTATTATGAAAATTAATTTGGTTATTATTTGTAAAGCACTGGGGAAAGTACCTGGCACACAATAAGCACTATGTAGGCAGTTCCTGAACAAAAGTGTGGTTCACACTGGGGCAACTGACTTTGCCTCCTAAGCCATCTCCCACACTTTCCCATAAACTCTACTCTCAGCCACACCAAACCACCAGGGAGACACTTGGTGGAGAGTGAGAGCGCAGACCTGAGTCAGACTGGCGAGATTTGAGCCCTAACTCCGTAATTCCCCAATTATCAGATCCTGGGCCACTTACATCACCTCTTGCTGTCTCAGAGTCTTCAACTATAAAGGATGACAGTATCTAACTCTTACAACTGTGAGAGGCATTACTTGAGTTAACAGTGAAAAGCATTAGAACTGAATCTAAGGCTGGGCTCAGTGGCTCACACCTGTGATCCTAGCACTCTGGGAGGATTTCTTGAGCTCAGGAGTTTGAGACCAGCCTGAGGAAGAGTGAGACCCCAATCTCTACCAAAAAGTGAAAAACTGAGAATTATGGCAGGCACTTGTAGTCCCAGCTATTTAGGAGGCTAAGGCAAGAGCATCTTGTCAGCCCAGGGGTTCTAGGGTGCAGTGAGCTATGATTGCGACATTACACTTGAGCCTAGGATAGAGTGAGAGTCTAACTCAAAAAAACAAAAAACGGAATCTGATTCTAGTAGGTTCACAATACGTGTAAGCTACTTTCTACACATATTTTCTTAATTACATGCTACTGCTAAAATGTAGCATGTGCTCTCACCTGCCTTTCATTTGTTGTTTCTGATTGGATCTTTCCTCTTCCCCATCTATCCCTGGTGAAATACCACTGCTCAGAAGTCTCCTACACAGAAACGGTCTCCTTTCCTGATGTTCTCATAGCCCTTGGGCCATTTCCATCAGAGAACTCACCACCTTACCACATTTCCATCAGAGAACAGGAAAGGCTCTGGTTTTCTTGAAGGTCCAAATAGAGTCCAATTCATTTTATTTGACTTTATTTATTTTAGACATAGGGTCTCACTCTGTCTCCCAGGCTGGACCTCAGCTCACTGTAACCTCAAACTCCTGGGATCAAGGGATCCTCTCATCTTCCCAAGTTGCTGGGACTATAGGCGTGAGCCACCGTGCCAGGCTCAATTCATTCTAGTAGCCTCAGTGTGGTCCCAGCTGTAACGCTGGAAAGAATGCAATACACAAATCTAAATGGATCATTGATCAAGAATGGAAAACCAACACTAAAGGTACTAGACCTATAGATCAAACCTTCATTATTATTAATGCTTTCATTTGTCCCCAAATGCCTTTCTTTTAGCTCTAGGCTAATTTGACCCAAATTGTTGCATGTCCAGTTTTATACCAGAACATCTCTCATGCTTGAACTCAAAGTGAGCATATTCTAACTCTTACCAGTCTCACATAGTTTACTTACATCATTCTTAATGTACAAACTTAACCAGTGACAAAGAAGGAAACGACTAGTTCAACCCAAAAGGAGCAAGGCAAAGGAGAGGATGACCCCTTAATTACCACTTTTCAAAAATTCATTTTTTGTGTGTGTGGAGCTAGCAGTTTGGGGAAGTTTTAAAAGAAATAATCAAAATAACACAAATAATACAGGCAGATCTAACAAGGGAATCCATAAAGATTATTCCTATAAAAGTAGGCAGTAAGAGAATAGAAGCTTTTTGAGTTCATCTTAAAATACTGAGTTTTAGATCAATGCCACTTCATGAAAAAACAAACGCCTCTTACACCATGAGTACCTTCATGGCAGAAATCAAAGTAAAAAGCAGTCACAGACTAGATCCTCAGCCTCTCCGTTTAAATTGCTTAAAGGACAAGAGTAATTAGTTACATCTGAGTAAGTATAAAGACTAAAGAAACTAAAATGACATAGGGAAATTGTCAGTTGTGGCTGCATTCACTCAGAAGATATCACTATCAAGTCCACTTAAATTTTCAAACAATTCACCACATTGAGTGTTAGTGAGTGTCACAATTCTGCAACTGAATCCCCAGTTTCTTGGGCCAATTGCTTAACACTCCATTCTCAGACTCCTCAACTTTTAACTTCTACCTTCCCCCACCCCAACGAGATTTTTAGGTCTGTGGCTCTGTGTTGAACTGGTAACACGGAGTCCCTAAACTCCAGGGGAACAGCAAGAAGTACAGCCTGTGACTCAGGCTGCCCTGTATCAACCAGCTGCCGACAGAAACCGCTAAGGCTGGGACCCAAAGGCAACTCGGTAAGGACTGGTACGAAGCCAGACTAGTAGCTTCATTATGGACCTTGTAAGGCAACATTTACTGTATTGCCTTGAACCATGATGAGGAACATTGTAAGAAATGGCCGTAAAGGCAGACACATATTTTGGTGATAGGTACTTTTGAGCACAGTTCATAGGCAGCATATAAAAAGACACACTGAGAAACTGCTCTCAGGTAGCAGTACAAGACCTCTCTCCCAAGTAACAGGCCTTGGTGATCATTTCCTCTTTGCTTCAGCTGCTAGAAAATGCAGAGTCACCTCTAGCAAGAACATACTCATTTCCCACCAACCTTAGTCCTGGCTTCATCTTACTTTCCCTTTAGTCTGGTTTTCTCATCTACTCAGGCTTGAGTGGATTATAAATATATGTATATAAATATACGTATATGATGTCAGCCATCAGAAATCCTGGAAAGAGGTGAGTTTAAGTGGATTAATAAATAAAAACAAAAGTTTCCAAACAGTAACAATGAAATGAATGTTTCATTTTCCCTGACTCTCATTACCTGAGTGAAAATCAACTGCCCTTGATATGATGTGACATGTTAGTAAAAATACAACCAAAAAGTAGAACCCGCTTCCATGTCACTTATTTTAACTTCACATTACTTAAGTCTTCCCTTATACTCCATTTCTACACACACTCTCCAATTTAAGTTCCTCAATTAATTTATCTCTAAATGAAGTAAAATTATTTAATTCATCTGCAGATGTAAAAATAATGGTAAAGAATAGGTACCTATTCCCACCTACCCTAGAGAACTAATTCATACCATGCCTTGTACTGCAGCTGTATTGAAATCTAACACAAAGAAAAGGTCGAGGGCTACTGGGCTTGAAAGTTAATGAAGCTTCCAAAAATGAACCATAGTGGTCCCATAGTTGCGATCTTTGAAGAAATCTGCTGAAACTCGTGTATAAGTGTATGTACATTTTACATAGGTATTTCATATATACACACACTCCTGTGTGTTGATACACGCACCCCCAGAGCACTTTCCTGGACAAGAGAACTCAGAATAATTACAGAAAATGGAAAAGCTGCTTAGGCCACAGGAAGAAACCTACAGCTTTTGGGGAGCCTGAAGAGACTTAAGTCATAGAACAGCATTTAAATCTATTTGTCTGCTTACAATTTCCATTGCAAATGTGATTAGTTTGCTTGAATAAATAGGAATATGATGTGTTGGCCATGTTTTCCTCTTGCGGGTTATCACAGAGTTTTGATTAAGGACAAATGTTTGAAACGCTGGGTGTATTTAAGTTCACTATGCTTCAAATGAGCTAAGAAGTTGTATACGCTTGATTAAAGGGCTGCCTTCATGAACCTAAATTAAAAGCAATAAATTCCAATGACTCAAGTGATTGGGACTAAATATGGTATTCTGCCAGAAAAGGTGAAATGCAGTCCAAAGAGAATAATATGGTGTCCAGGTTTCAAGAAATGGTGAAAGAGGAAAGGTCAAGCTGTCTGAGTTACCTTTCCTCTGAATTAGTGAATGATTCACATTACACAGAATTCCTTTTAAGTAGAACTTCACAGGACTGACAGGCTTCCAGGACAATCTATTTTGTCATTTGCAAAAAGGAACCTCTCAAAGGCTCTCAAAAGTGGTATCTAAGTCAGATGGGGTGGGGTAAAATGAGGAACAGGGGACGAGAGGGTCCCTGGACTTGACTCACACAAATGCGCAGACCCAGTATCCCTGGCAGTTTCCAAAACGGAAGTCAAGGTGACTTTTTCACCAGCGGGAGGCGGAGCCCTACAGACGTAATAGGATCAGGCTTCAGGCCGGGCTGTGGCCCGGGAAGGAGAAGCCGCGGTCTTCAACAACCGGGGTTGCAGGGGCGCGACGGGGTGACCAAGGGTTCTGCTGACCCCTAGCTCTTCCCTGCCTGGGGTGTGCGGGGCCCCAGTCGCGCCCGCTCCTCCTCGCCGGTCTTGGCTCAGCCCTGCTGGCACCAACTCCCCTGCCGAGCCAAGTGGGAGTGTCCAGCCGGCAAAGTTTCTGCGGCAAGATCCAGCCTCGGTCCGCGCACGGGCCGCAAGTGCTGCCCGGAGGTGCGGTCCCCTCCCTCCTCCCGCGGCTGCAAGATGGAACAACCACCCCGCACCCCATTTCGCTTGCCCCGCTGTGCCAACCGAGGCACGTGAGCGCCCGAACTCTCGCGCCCCGGGTGGTCCGGCCAGCGCTTACCTTGGCGGCCGCCATGCTTCCCCCGGGTGCGGGCGGCTGCGGGACCCACTCGCTGGCTGGCTGGCGCTCGGGGCCGGCGGCTCACTTCCCGTCCCGGCGGCGTGCGCGCCCGGCCTGCCTCCCCACGCCCTCCCGCCCGCGCGGGTCATGCGGGCGCCGCCCGCCCATTGGCTGGGCCCGGGCCGGGCCGCCGGGGCGCGCGTGATCCGGCGGCCTCTGCCCCGCAGTCGGGGAGGGCCGGGCCCTGGGGCAGCGGCGGGCCAAGGACACGTGACCCCGCTGCGCTGTCCAGCAGCGGCGGCCTTAGCGGTGAGGGCAGAGGGACCTTGGCTGGGACGACCCCGTCACGTGAAGGCAGGTAACCCCGGGAGGGAAGGTGCTGGCTGAGGCCCGGGCCAGCGTCTCCTCCAGGGCCCTGGGTCTGATGAGGGAGGCAAGTAAGGTTGGTCGCTACAAAGCCAGGGGAAGTTGAGAACTCCGCTAGGTCATTTGCTTGGTTAGGTTTTCCTTGTGCATTGTCTTTCAAAGGGGTTTCACTCTGCATTGTCATTATAATGGATCCCCAAAACTTTTGATCCAGACGCCGCGAAGAGAAGAGGTGGTCGCAGTGTTGCTGGCAAGGTCAAATTTGGTGAACTCTTACGTACTCAACAGGTGACTGAAATGCGAACACATAGTGGGACTATGCATTTTAGCCCTCGTAGGACAGAAGAGCTCAGAAGGCCCAGAGTCAACTGAACGTCCTCCAGAATAGTCCCTACTGAAATAAAGATGTCAAAATTTTAATTCAAAAATTGAATAAATGACCTCCAGGTCATATTCCTCTTCATCCAGAAGGTATCCTTGTCATCAAAATTCTAACAGTGTTGGTCAGGGAGAGGGCTTTTAACATACGCCTGTATCAGTAAAAGCACTTATTACTGATGAGTTTAATCAGCATTGAGTGCCTACTATGTGCCAGGCACTGTGCTCAGTTCTGGAAACCCCAAATGATTTAGAAGTTGGTCCCAGGCTTTAAAGAGCTTCAGGACTGGTAGGAAGGCAGACACACAAGTGTTTATACTTCCCTACAACCTGTGCAACAACCAAGTCCAAAGGCACTATGGGAATACTGAGGACTGGGGAAGGTGCAGGAATAGAGGAAAAGTGACTGGTTCCAGGGGGCTGTGGGGGAAGGTGTTCCATCCAGAGAAAATGAGGAGAGACAGGAGGCTCAGAAATTACTTAGGAACCTCAAGTGGTTGATCATGAACAGTAAGGAGCTACAGGACTGGTGGAAGAGGAATCTGGACCAGCAAGTAGGGGCCGTGTCAGGTAGGGTCTTGAGTGCCACGCAAAAGGGTGTACACTTTAACTGAAGGGTTTAAGCCAACAAACAAAATGTCTAGGTTTTGAATCTAGGTGGATCTCTCTGTACTATGGTCTGAATGTTTTCCCCTAAATCTACGTGTTGGAAACTTCATCTCCAATGCAGCAGTGTTAGGAGTAGAGACCTTTGGAGAAGTGTTTACGTCACAAGGGTTCTGCATTCACAAATTGGTTAATGCTGCTATAAAAAAGGCATGGTGAGTGTGGGTTCATTTTCCCTTGTTCTGCTCTTCCGTGTGTGAGGACACAGGGTTTGAGGAACCATCAGGGAAGCAGAGAGACTGAGCCCTAACCTGCTGGCACTTGGACTCCCCAGCCTCCAGAACTGTGAGACATAGTTTCTGTTCTTTGTAAATTACCCAATCTCAGGTATTCTGTTATAGCAACACAAAAATGTGGCTCAGATGCGCTGCTTTCAGTGGGGAGGATGGGTCATGACTGAACTGCTGGGATATCCAGACAAGACAGGCTGGGGATGGGATAGGATTAGAACAGTGTTTTTCAAACATTTTTATCTCATAGCACACTTGAACCTACAGTTAAATTTCCACAGCACACTTAAATTATATTGACCAAACAGAGTAAAAGCAAAAAAGAATATACTTCTATGCTCTGAACTTCTTTCGAAAATAATTTAATTAATGATCTTTAAAATTTTTGGCAGCACACCTAAGATCCTCTCATGGTACACTGGTTGAAAATCACTGGACTAGAGGAATACACAGAAGATCCGATTAGTTGGCCATAGTGACCGATAATGTGTCCGGTTGGGAGTAAGAGAGATGTCCTGTATTGCCTATAGACCTGTGGTGTGTGAAAAGACACCTGAGATGAGTAATAGAAGAAGAGTGTTTTGTTTGGAACTGTGTGTCTATCTGTAAAGAGAGTGTATGTGCAAGATAAAAATTATGTTGTAGAAATCAAGGAAGGACCAAAAAGAGGTCCAGCAAAGCCCACAAGACTTGCATGTCCATGAGCAAAGGAGGAAGACCGGCAAAGAGTGAAAGAATACACACAAAAGCTGAAACAGAATTGATAGAGGAAAGCATGGCAGGGGACAAATCTACCGTTCAGGTGGAGGGATGGCCTCATCTGCTAAAGGAGGATTTAAAAGGTGCAGAGAAAATACAACCTCACGCAAACAAAATCACATCATTTACTGCACATTTCTCAGAGCATCACTAAAGCTCTCCTTTTCTAATGTAAATGAAAGAAAAAATGTGGTTAAATATTATAACATAAAATGCACCATCTTAACCATTTTTAAATGCTTCAGTGGTGTTAAAATGCACTCTCGATCTCTAGGACTCTTCATCTTGCAAAACTGAAACTCTGTACCCATTAAACAGCCACTACCATTGCTCTCCCACCCTACCACTCCCTGACCCTGACAACCACTATTCTACTCTCTGCCTCTGTAAATGTGATTACTTTAAGGTACCTCATATAAGTGAAATCATATGGTATTTGTCTTCCATTGTAGTTTTCCTTGAAATTTTGAAAAATTCAGGAAATCATAGTATTGACCCAAAAATACAACTCATAATCTCAGCACCAGAGTTAGCTGCTGTTAATACTTTATTTCCCTCACATCTTGCCTTGTGTATGTGTGTGTATAGAATCATATTTTTAAATTTACATACAATGAATTCTAGTCTGTGTATTAGTTTACTATGGCTACCATCACAAATTACCACAGATTGGTAGCTTAAAACAATAAAAACACTCTTCCTCTCTGGCTGCCCGAGGATCGCCTGCCATCATGAATGACACAGTAGCTATCAGACCAGGAAGTTCATGACTAACAGACTACTTCAGAGGAAACATGGTCATTGATGTCCTTCACGCTGGGAAGGCAACAGTACCAAAGATGGAAATTAGAGAAAAACTAGCCAAAATGGACAAGCCCACACCCGATGTCATCTTCATATTTGGCTTCAGAACTCACTTTGGTGGTGGGAAGACAACAGGCTTCGGCATGATTTACGATTCTTTGGATTATGCAAAGAAAAATGAACCCAAACATAGACTTACAAGGCATGGCCTGTATGAGAAGAAAAAGAGGTAAGAAAGCAGCAAAAGGAACACAAGAACTGAAGAAAGTCAGGGGGACTGCAGTGCTGGCAAAAAGAAGTGAGCTGGAGATTGGATAACAGGCGAAGGAGTAAAGACTCCACAGTGATGTTACCTGCAGCCATTGTATAGATTTTTCACAAGAGGATTAATAAAGACTTTTCATGTGAAAAAAAAATAATAAAAACATATTCTCTTACCATTCTGCAGGCTAGAAGTCCATGATGAGTCTTTGGGGCTGAAGTCAATGCAACAGAGTGAGATCTTATCTCTAAATAAATGCATAACTAAAGTATAAGCTGGCTGGGAGCCCACCACTGTGTCTCCTGCCACTTTGTCTTATCCTGACAGGCTTAAATGTCCTCCTGATGGGAAGAAACTTGTCCCTCTCATTTGTCTCACCTCTCTGTCCCCCGACAACCCATTTCCCTACCACTTAAAAGTAGCTGGCGCTGTATTTTGGCTGAAGAGGCCCTGTTATAAATTGCATCATGTGCTTCATATTGTGGCCTTATTTGGAAATGGAAGTAGTAATTAGTTGAGATAAAGGCATCGTGGAGTAGGGTAGGCCCAGTATGACGAGTGTTCCTCTAAGAGGACAGAGATACACTGGGAGAACACATTGACGAGAAGGCAGAGATTAGAGGGATGAAGGCGCGAGCCAAGGAACGCCAAGGTTCAACAGTCACCCCTGGAAACTGTCGAGAGGCAGGAGAGGATTCTACCTGGAGTCCCAGAGGGATCTTGGCCCTGCTGACACCTTGGTTTTGAACTTCTCTTCTCCACAACTGTGAGAGAATACATTTCTGTTGCTTGAAGCCACCCAGTTTGTGGTACTTTGTTATGACAGCCCTGGGAAGCTAATACAGACCCCAGGAAATTAATACAGGCCCCAAAGCCACCTGTGTTTTATAGCACCATATGCCAACCTTGTCTGCTGGGAAAGCAGCCAACCCAAATCATGGGAAAAGCTCGTAGGCTAACAAGGCACACAGCCTCAGGGTGAGCCCAAGACCTGGGAGTTCAGAAGCATAAGCTTCTGCACCAAGCTTTCACCTTTTCCAGAAAACTCGTGCCTTGTAGATACCCTTTGACCATGCTCTTAAACTATCTGATTTTCTTCAGCTCCATTAAAAACAAGCAAATAAAAGGCACCATTACCACCCCTAGCAGGCTCCCAGATATCGCTGGAAAGTGTAGCCAGCAAAAATGCTTGCCAAGCACGTGGTCTTTAGGAAATTTTAGGCCTCTAACTACAAACTACAATAATGTTCCTTTATGTGGATTGCATTTTCTAGGGCTGGTAAAGGACATGGCGAGACAGAGTAAAAGGAGCCTCATGTAAATGAGAAGCTCCCAAGTTCTGACCTTACAACTGAGACTGTAGCTCAAGGACACAGAGAGCCCCTCTTTGTAGTCATTTGGGGTTGGAATTCTGCCAAGTGTCAGATGGCACATTACAAGCCTTCCCAAAGAGTGAGCTAAAGGTAAAGCAGAAATGAATATGACCTACTTTCTCAGTAGACGCAAAGGAGAAAGCTGTGTCAACATTTTTAGAGTTAAGAGGGAAGGAAAGAGAGAGGAAGTGAGTCAGGATGAGGAAACATAAGATCTCTTGGGAAAGTGTGATTGAAAACAAATCCCCAAAGCTTTGAGAACAAGGCCTTAAACAGCCAGTTTCAGGGAGCAGAGCAGGGCTGTGCTCTCTGCAGGCTCTAGGAGGAAATCTATTTCCTTACCCTTTTCAGCTTTTCACATTCCTGGGCTCATCACTCTCTCCATCTTCACAGCCAACAACAGAGTGCCCTATTCTCATATCACCACTCTCATCAGATTTTCTGCCTCTCCCTTGTACATTTAAACATGCTTGTGATTCACTAGGTTCAACCAGATAATCCAGGATGGCCTTCCCTGTTTGTTAATTTACTAGTGTATCAGTTTGCTGGGGCTGCCATAAGAAAATATCAGAGACAGGAGACTTAAATAATGAAAATTTACCTTCTCACTCTTGTGGAGGCTGGGGTCTGAAATCAGCTGTCATGGAGCTTGGGTCCTCCTGAGGCTTCCCTCCCCGGCTTGCACATGGCCATCTTCCCCATGTGTCTTCCCTCTCTGCACATCTGTGTCCTAGTATCTTCATAGAAGGACACCAGTCATATTAGATTAAGGCTGTTTACCTTGTAAAGACCCTATCTCCAAATATAATCACCTCTGAGGTACCGAAGGGCTAGAACATCAACATAGGAATTTTAGGGGGACCCAATTCATCCCATGATAATTAGCCACTTTAATTTTATCTTCCACCTTAATGCTCTTTTGCCATGTAGTATAACACATTCATAGGTTTGGGGAACCGTTATTTTGCCTAACACAGCTGGAAATGTTCTTATGGTGCAGCAAATCTTAGAGAAGTATAAGTTTCTAGAATAGGATATTTGGTAACTTTATCCATAGTTTCATATGATCTCAGTAAAACAAAAATGACTGATCAAAGAAATTACATCAAAAACCTCTTGAAGAGGTCATTCAGCCCAGTTTTTATGGCCTAGAACCAGAATACTCTTTGCTTGATCTTACATTCAGGCCCTTCAAGCCCAAGTCTGTGTTTATGGATCTGGCTAACGTTCCTGGCCCCAGTAATACCACTCAAGGCAGTGACAAATTAAGCTCAAGCCACCCTGGTTCCTCAGTGCCATCAGAGGCATATGTCAGAATAGACAAGTACTTCAGCAGCCTGGCATGTGACCCGCAAGAAGGAACAGCAGCCAGTGATGTACACAGTGACCTCTTTGGGCCTGGCCCTCTCACAGCAGGGGGCAAGCATTTCTTCTAAGTATAGCACTTTCTTTTGCAAAAACTTCTGAAACTCATCACAAGCGCTACAGTATTTTAAGAAGGTAGATGTTCAGCAAAACAATCTTACTCTCTAATGAGACGTGTTTTTATTAAAAGCATTCTATTCAATATTATTTCTCTTTTTTGTACTCTTCTTTACAATTAATCATAATGTAAAAAAAGAAAACTAGTTGGAGCATGGAAATTCTACCACTGGCTCTTACTATTTCTTATCTCTGATGAAATAGAGATTATTTTATCAATCTCTAGCTGTCTGACTGGCTAAATAACCTCAGATGGCATGGTGAACTAGAAATCAGATGGATGGCGACCGATGCATGCAGTAGCTTGCTCCTGTAATCCCAGCAGTTTGGGAGGCCGAGGGGGGAGAATCACTTGAGGCCAGGAGTTCAAGATTAGCCTGGGCAATACATCAAGACCTCATCTCTACAAAAAAATGAAAAAATTAGCTGGGCGTGTTGGCCACACCTGTAGTCCCAGAGGCTTGGGAGGCTGAGGCAGGAGGATTGCTTGAGCCCAGGAGCTTGAGGTTACTGTGAGCTATGATCTATGATTACACCACTGTATTCCATCCTGGGTTACAGAGTGAGACCCAAACTCTTAATAAGTAAATAAATCACACAGATCTGTGTTTGAACCCTATCTCTACCGTATATGGCTGTGTGACCTTTGCTCAGTCACAAACCTCTAAGCTTCAGTCTCCTGATTTGTAAAACAGAGTTTTAAAAAATACCCGTTTTGCAAAGTTGCTATGAGTATTGGATTGAATTAAGTGTATATACTTTATTTGGCACATAGAAATAGATTATAAATGATAATAATAATGATAAGGGCAGACGGAGAACATCAGAGCAGATATTCTGAGACTCCTTCCAGCTAACCTTCTAGAACTGTTTTATAGAGGTGAAGACCATTTATGCCTAGACTTGCTGTTGTAGGATCTTTCAAAGGCAGGGAAGCATGAGGGTAGGAACAGGGAGGCAGGTAGATCAATTTAGGAGTGTAACATCCACTTTTGAAGATGGAAATTTAAACTCGGATAAGGTAGAGAACGTGAAAGCCCTGGAGTATTTAAGAGCAACCTGTTAGTGTTAGTTCTAGGTTTCAACTTAAAGGTAGCGGACCAGACTATTTATGTCTGAACTTGTTTGTCAGTTGGATACAATCACAACTGCTGCCTCAGGGCACTGGTCTTTGCAGTGCATTAATTTACTCCCTGCTGCTCCTGCCCAAGTCCATTAGGGATCCACTGCTAGAAACAGAGGGAGCACATCCAGCCTCCAGGGACTCTTGCAGGTGGAAGGGCTCATTCTCTTTGGTTTGTAATGCCACAAAGATTTTTAAACTGCAAAGTTTAAGATGAAAATGATACTGTATCAAAAGATACGGGAGAAACCAGATTTTGACCGAATATCTAGCCCTCCTCTTTGAGCCTCCACATAATGCAGTCCAGCTGCCTTTGGCTTGTCTAATAAGCCAAGCTTGTCTGGGCCCTGTGCTTCTGCACTTGCTGCCCCTCTGCCTGGAGCCCCGCCAGCCCCCCTCACAGACGGTCTTTCTCATCCTTCTGGGCCTCGGAATGCCCTCCCTGACCTCTCTAAAGTAGGAAACTTTTCGTCATTCTCTCTCTCTGTGTCCTGTTTCTGACCTTTTTAGCACTTATCATAGTGGGCAATTATTTTTGTTTGTTTGTTTTCTTAGCTTTGCTGTCAGGAGATGACATTTGAAAGCAAAAGTGGAGCTGGATGAAGAAGGTGCATGGCCTGTACTTCTAGGATATATCCTGGGACTTTCTATTAGTAAATGACCTGAGACATCAGTTTTATCAACATTGTCAAAAGTAAGTGACTTGAGAATTCTGTAATGGACTGACCTGATTCTAGTTCCAATCCAGTGCTGCCACTTAGCAGCTGTATAGCGGTGGGCAAATCACTTCTCAGTTTCTTCACCAATAAGATGAGTGCAGTTGATTTTGAAGAGGCTCAGTTAAATACTACTATTCTATTTTCTTCTCCTGATTCACTCAGCCAGCCAACTTCAGGAATGAGGTGGAATAGGAAGCCATTCACTTTGGGCCACAGGGTGTTGTGTATTAAAGGTAGTGATGACCTATACTTAAGTTACAAACTGCCATTTAATAAGGGGGCAGACCTCCACTCCGTCCCCTCACTTATCTGGCTGGATTTACAGGCCAAATCGGGGACTGCTACCCCATGTGGCCAGAACAACAAAAGTTACCTGATCTATTCTCAATCTTTGCATCACAATCTGTGACCTGCAATTACCCTCAAAGCTCCTGGTAAAAGTAGATAACTCTCTTGGTAGAGCCAACCCCCGAATCATCACTAGACATTTACGTTTTTAAAAGTCTCAGGCTCTGGGGATATGGAGCAGAAGTGATGAAGAGAAAGATCTGGCGAGCTTGTGCTGGCCAGTACTGTCACCGTTGTCCACATGAGGCTACTGAGCACTTGAAATGTGACTAGTGTGAGCTGAGGTGTGGTGAAAGTATAAAATAAGCACTGGATTGAAATAAATATTGATTACATTTTAAGATACAATATTTTAAAGATAATGGATTAAATAAAATATATCTTAAACAGACTTTATCTGTTTCTTCCAAAATCTTTAATGTGGCTACCAGAAAATTTTAGATTACTTAATGGCTTGCAGTATTTAGCTATTGAATAGTGCTGAGCTAGAAATAGAGTAGGGGTGTGTGTGTGTGTGTAGAAGGTGGAGGAATTGAGAGAGTAAGGGAGGAGATTGACAGAGGAGATGGGGGTAGTCAGTTTTTCATGGTGTGTCCCAGTTTGAACTTGATGACATCATTGAACAGTAGGCTAAGAAAAGTTCCACAATGCTAGGTCATTGACTGGAGTTACCAAGGGTAAAAGATTTTCAGAATATGTGACTTCCTATGAGGCTGAGGTATGATGAGTTGAGTAGGAGTCAGATCAGATTCTGATAGCCCACCACTCCCCCTCCTCTTTTCTTTATCTTGGGCCATAGTTGTGATCTATTCTTCATATGAAAGTGTGAGTGATTGTAAATTGGTTTCATAATAGTACTGAGTACATTGGAATAGTTTTTTCTTTCATTTCTGAGATACTTTACTACATAGGATATGTTCCAGCTCTATCCAGGTAAATGTAAAAGAGGTAAAGTCTCCATCTTTGTTTAAGGCTGCATAATATTCCATGGTATACATTTAGAACTTGCTTTGACTATTTGGCTTTCAAAAGAACTTTCAGAAATATATTCCCTTTGTACTGATCAGTTCTCTCTATTCTAAATTTTATTTTAGAAGGAATAGAACCACAAAGGCAAATTTTTAAGCTAAAGAACATCAACCTGAAAATAACTCATAACAAGTATTATACATGCTAAAATCTAGTGTAAGAAATGTAAAACATCTGGGATTTTGTCTTACCTGCAAGCTAACAATTTTCATTGGTGCTGGAAGAAGACACGAAACTCCTGGGTCAGAAATAAAGGATAGTTTGTTACTCACAGTAATAACAACAGCCAGAATATTGTCTTGGGTTCCTATAGCCCCCATTCCCACTGTTGACACAAAGAGGGCCAGATGATACCTGTACATACCACGAGTTTCAATATAGGAGAAGAACCCTGAGTTTAGAGAAATATCTTTTATAAGGGACAGTAAGCACACTGTTTTATATTCAGGAGCATCCAAGGCTGCTTGTTATGCAAAATCCTGGTAGATAATTTAGAGCAAAGGTTCTGCTCGTAAGATGCAAGAAAACAAAAACCAAAAGATCTGTGGGAGATTAATATAAGAAAAAATACTGTATTAGGAACTAATTAGAGTATATTGTATACTTTATTCATCACTAGAGTATATCATGTATTTTGTTTATTGGGCTGATACTCTTTTCTTCATGATCAACCTGATATATGCTTTTGTCTGGCATATTCTACTTCCTTTCCATATTCCCTTCCCATATAAATTAATGTCTGCATGAATAATCTGCAAAGCAGCTTATGCAGAGATTTTTCAGTAGAGCTGTCTATTCATATCTGGACCTGATAGCTGTCATGTCCACTTCCATGAGTACAGTCAGTGCAAACCATCCCTGCTCTGCTAAACAAGATTGCAAGTGTGCAGGAGACAGAGAAAAGGACCCACTCTTACCCTCTTGGGAATAAAATGGGAGAACATTTTGGAGCCCCCCCATAAGCTCCCTACAGTATCCTACATTTACTGCATATGGCTGAAGTACCACTGGTTGCCAAAAAAAGTCTAAAAAGAGGTCTCACCAAAAAAGAGATTTTGTTCCCTAAGGAAAAAGTCTTCGTAACATTGGCATGAATAAGTTATGAAAAGCCTTCATAACTGAAAGAGACATAATCATCATTCATGTATAACAGATTTGTTTATTCATTTCAGTTGATTAATTATCACTATCTGCTGATGGTGGGGGTAACAAGGCTGCTCTGATGAGAGAATTATTAAAGTACATGCTTAGAATATTTATAACTGAGCACATATTGTATAATCTTAGCATATTTATCATGTTCTTTCTGTATAGGATCTTTCTTCCTCAAAAGAGATTAAATAGTACTGCCCATGCTGTAGGCAATTTTCCTTCCATTACAGATATGGTACTTTACTGTTTGTAGGGAAATTAACTATTTTCATATATAATACCAATGGCCTGTAGGTGATTTTGTTGGTGATTCTTAGGTTTTTCTCAACCTTAGGCAGAGCTACTCCAAAATAGGACACAAATTGCCACGTCAAGCCACATCAAGTTTGACCTTTGGTCAATCAATCCCTAATAGTACAACTCCTGTTTAAACAAAAAGTGGTTATTTGTGTAAATTAATATTAAACATGTAAATGAAAATTAGAAGTTAGAAGTTGATATTTTACATTAAAATGTTAAAATCAACATGATATATATGTAATGATCTTCAAAGAAACTCTGTACTTGGCTCGGCGCCTGTGGCTCAACGGGATAAGGCGCCAGCCACGTACACTGAGCTGGCAGGTTCGAATCCAGCCTGGGCCTGCCAAACAACAATGACGGCTGCAATCAAAAAATGGCCAGGCGTTGTGGCGGGCGCCTGTAGTCCCAGCTACTTGGGAGGCAGAGGCAGGAGACTCACTTGAGCCTAGGAATTGGAGGTTGCTGTGAGCTGTGATGCCATGGCACTCTATCCAGGGTGACAGCTTGAGGCTCTGTCTCAAAAAAAACAAAAACAA